>VXBT01013021.1:1770663-1894013 GCA_013400235.1 Oriolus oriolus | reverse complement strand
AAAAAAAAAAAAAAGTCCACACATCCCTGTCTGCACCCTGTGCCCAGTTTAGGAGGAAGATCATTGTTCAGCACATGGTTTGCATTTTTAATTTCTTTGTGGTACCCTCTTCCTTCACCTCTTCCCCTGCCAGCCTATTCCCACCCTGACATTTTTTTTGGAGGGCTTCATCTGCATCCCAACAGGGAGCTTGCTGTGGCAGAGTGCTCCCAGGACAAGGAAAGCACCTTTCCATCTGCGGGAAAGCACTGTTGCGGTGCTTGATGGAGTGAGTGATATGCTTTGAAATGTGCTGTTGAATGGGAAGCACTCTGGGAAAAGTGTGCAAGGTACTTTGCAAGGAGATATTGGGTATTTAACACAAGCTGCATCCCAAAATTGGTGGTGATGTCAGTGGTATGCAGTACTGTGTGGCAAAGGATTTGTGGCTGTTTGCAGGCTGCTTTACTTACAGATGGTAGCAGACAGCGAGAGGGATGGGAATTACCACCTGGGCTCTGCCACGCTTTTAGCTTTTAGATATGTTGTGTGATGTGAGATGTAGTTTGATGCATTTTGAACAGTGTATTTGCACAGGAAAGCGGAATTCATACGTGAGTTTCCTCTCTCTATTGATTTCTGCAGCCAAGGTTGGAATTTGAGTGTATTTTTCAGTTACCTGCCTTGCACTCAAGGCACCCTTTCCCATTTCCTATTTGCCTCTCACTTGCACAGGCAGTAGGGTGACTTACACTGGTTCATGTTTTCATCTAACATGCTTTAGTTATTTTTTTTTTTCATCTGTATTTTGTTCATCCCTTTGTAGATAGGGGTTTTATTTGTTCCTTTTCTCTTATCCTGGCCCTTTTACTGAGTCTCAGGGTGGAGGCTGTTGCTGTATGTTTCAAGGTCACTGTTTGGTTTGTGTATCTAGGCTCTGCTGTAGCATCTTCCAGAAGAGTTCCCATGCTGAGCTTCTAGCACAGATTGGCTGACAGACCCTTCTTCTGCTCAAATTCATGATTGCTGGTCTGCACAGCAGCAGAAAAGGACTGTGATTTGCAGCCCTTTATTACTGGTCTTTGCAGCCTACAGATAGTCATTTTGGAACACTCTTCAACTTCTCCTGTGGCCACTTGGCTTGTTTGGGGTTGCAGCTTGATTAATTTTTGGCTAGTGCATGAATGGTCCATGTCCCTTTGCTGTGTTGTAAAATCAGTGAAAAATAGGTTATCAAAGGGTTGGAAAGAAAATTTAACACGCACTTAGCACTGAAAGTTTTGCAGTGTAGCTGGAGGAGAAGGCAAAATAGCAACTTTTTTTTTTCTTCTTTTTTAAATTAAACAAGCAGCTACTAGCAAGTTGATTAAGAAACATTTGAAGTTGGGTAGGTTTTCGGACATTAAAGGTTTTTTTTACTTGTCTGCTGTTTGAAAATGCCTGTTTTTGAATTATGTAGCTTAGATGGTATGAGAGTGAAGAACAGCCCAACATACATCTGGATTTGGCAGGGTTTGAAGTTTAAAACTATGTGAAGTTTCATCCTTAATGTGATTTAAATAGTTCAGGGTATTAAAGTCTTTAAATCAATGTTTATAATGACTTTAAGACACTCCCCACTCAAAGCATGAAGGAGTGTTACATGCTATGGGTTTTAAAAAGAGGCACTATACATTCATTGCTAATTATGTACTTTATTATTGAGTCTGAGTAGTAGCTTTTTTTCCAGAGCATGTTTGGCAAATGACAGTTTTTAATAAAATTACAGAATAAATTAATTACTTGAAATTTAACTTAATAAATTTATTTTATCTCTTAGCTTAGTAAGGATCTACTAAGGTCATCTTTGATCTGCATTGAAAGCAGCAGGCAGAATCATGTTTGAAGGTGAGAAAAGTCAAGGACCAGTTTTGTTAAAAACTAGAGGATTATCCCAGGAGATGCTGTAGGAAGCTCATTGCTTAGGTGAGAGTGGGGTGTTGATGGGGAAATTTTTGTCTCTTCAGTGAGAACCTGCAGATAGATTAGGCAAATCGTAGTTAATTATTTAACAAAGGGCCCGGTGCTGCAGTTGCCTTTGACTCCTGCACTACTGAAGTATCTCTGGTTTGGAGGGTGGGATTAAGACTGTAATTTTGAGATTAAGCTTTTCTTTTCCTTATTCTCTTCCCTTTGAATGCAAGGCTCTTGACTGCCAGTCCTGGAACAGATGAACTTTTGCACTCTGTGCTAAGGAGAGATACTTATATATAAGATATAAAAGAGAGATACTCAGATTGCATCCAAACCCCCACTCAGTTTGCTCTTGGAGCAGGTGGGTCTGTGCTGTCCCTACCCACCTGGGGGTCTTCAGTCTGCTACCAATCCTTGCTTTTTGTGCAGACCCCTATTAGAAAACTGCAGAAAAGGCTTAATCTGTGACAAGCCAGATGTGATGTGAGCTGAAATCCAGGAGACTGATTATTCCTGGGGCCAGCCTGACCGACGCAAACCGCTTTTAGTGTGTTTTGATTTGTGGTGTTGAATTGCTGGGTGCACTGGGTCAGACTAACCACTCTCCCGAGCACGAGTGGTGGGGGGTCTCTACACACCCTATGTGTTTTCATTAAACCAGTAGGAAGTTACTGTGATGGGATTGATAGACCCACCTACACATGAATGTGGAGGAAGACAGGAACAAACCTCACAGATCTTTTAAAAATAGGTGATACTGGCAGGGATAATGCCATAAGGTGACATGCTTTCATGTCTGCAAACATACAGCCAAGGGATGTCAGTTCAGACATATGAAAGTGTAAGTACAGCAAAGATACCCCTTCACCAAAGTCCTTGCTACATCTGAGGCTGAAATCACAGAAACTGTTCTTTGAAGTTGGCTGCCCAATTGTATTGTGAATTTGGCTTTCAAAGTGCAGCTTTGAACAAACAGTTGAAACCTTTAAAAGGCCTCAGCCCCCACTCTTTTTATTGGCATTTTTACATTTGTATTGCTATGGGGTGCACACACACACCTGCACATAGGCATGGCGTGGTCCTACCTGATTAAGTGTTTGGAACATTACTCTTGTATTTAAAACGCAGCACTGAGGCCTTTTCAGTCGCACAGATGTGCCCAGAGCATCAGGATGGTCGGTTCAGACTGCTTCCAGCAGCCTCCATCCCTGCTGGGTGACAGCAGTGGGGCCGGGGGTTGCATGTGGTTCTGCTGGAAGTCCTGTGATCAGCTTCTGGGTCTTGCTGCGATTGGAAGAATTTGATAGAAGGATCAAGCCATTCCTTCACATTATCACATTGTAGTGAATGGGCAGACACTACTGTTCTCGTCTTGCCTTTACCTCTGAGATCACCAGCAGCTGCTTCATTAACTATTAATGGCCTTCTCATTAATGCTGTAAAAGGCTAGGACCAATCTTGCAAATTTTCTGGACTCTTCCCCTGAAATATTTATGACTTGCTCGCTGTGCAAAAGGGCAAGAGCAACAGCGGAGAACATGCCTCCAAGTTTTGTTGAGCTTTATTAAAGAGCTCATGAATATGAAGAAGCTGGCAGCTTCCTTTTGGTTTTTGGCTTTTTGAGCTAGTGCTGCATGTCTGGCTCTAGGGGTCGAGTGGGCTGGTGGTTTGCTGAAGCATCAGTGGCAGAGTCTTGGATGCTTTATTGATGATCTCTAGTTCCTGTAGTGCTTTCCTTGCATCCTCCTATACAAGCACCAAGGTGTAATTGATACCTCCAGGGGAGATTTTATTACTCTCAAGAGGTGGGGAAACTGAGGCACAAAAGTTGAACAATTTGCCTGAAACTGAGCAATAGAAAGCCAGCAGAGGATGGAAATGTTTTGCCCAAAACTGTTACGCTACTTTTGACTGAAGTCTGGTTAGTGTCAAAGAGGGGTACCCTCGCTAAGCCTCGTCTGAAGCCATTGCCGCAAGTCATTCCTGTCCCATTCCAAACAGAGCTGCTACATGATCACAGAGAGGAGCATTGAGTCATGCTTTCCCTGGGAAGGAACCAGCTGTTTTAGTTCTCTCTGGTACCAAGAAACAGCAGGGAAGTTATTTCACCTCTCCATTCAGATTTTGGAGATAAAACTGTGTTCATCTCATGCTTAAGTCTAGCAGCAATGAGGAGTCTGTCCACTGAATCCCAACTGCAGCTCAGCTGGTGGTGCACCAGACAGATTAAAATCTCTATTTCTTTCCCAGAGCCATCTGCAGAGCAAACACTGGTGTAAACACACGTGGGAGGCATTTTTTGGTAAAGTAGGGAGATATGCTTTAAAGAGAACAGGTATGACTCCAAGAATGAGGACCAGTGTGTACAATATTTAACATCTTTTCCGTGTGCAGCTGGCCTTCAGAGTAAAAAAGGTCCTCTGTGTTTGGAAGATGGAGGGTGTGTCAGGAATGACCAGCCTTTAATACTCTCTGAGCTTCTGGGGTTGCAGGTAGTGCTGAAGTGGAGCCAGGTGGCAAAATAAATCCGTATCAGAAGCATTCTCTGGTACAACTTTCTTTTTATTTCTTACAGAGTGAATATTTTATCCCACATTATATCAAATTGCAAGGGATGCTTGTTTTCTCTCCTGGAGCCATTCCTGTTAATTGCTGGAACAAAGTTAGGGCAGATCCAGGGTAGAAATTAAAAGCCCTTCACTGAAACGATGTTTAAGTTAATGTTTATTTCACACTGCTATGGCAAGGGGAATGTGGTAGACCCAACTTAGTGGTCATGCTGTGCCCTGTATGATTTCAGTAGGCGCTGATGGGATTCTCTTGTCACGCTAATCTCCAGGAATGGCAGCGTACTGACTGCCATCTGCTTTTGCCCTCAAAACTAGCATAAGTGTCTCTGGGGAAGACTTCTGTGATTCTGCTGCTGCAAGAATATCATCCAGATCTTAAGCTACTTTTGTGACTCTTTATTGAGGCAATTCCTCCAAAAGCTGGAAAATGGGTAGATGCAAGAATTGAGTCCCTGTCTGTTGGCTGGCGCAGCTCTTCTAGAGGCAGCTGCAGTGGATGCTGCAGAGCAGATAGTTGGTGTTTTTTAGCTACCAGTGGATGCCATTACGTCTCCTTTTGTAGAGCTGCTCCCTTCCTCGAGGAAGATACGCCTCTCAGCTAGGGCATGAAGCTCCACCAAGATTTGGGAGCCCCTTCCTCACCTTTTCCTTGGTAGTTAGGAGGAGTCTGCCATCCAAAACAGGCACCATTCTTCCTGCTCTGAGTTTGAGGCTGAATCACAGGTGAGAGATGATGTGAAATCTCTCTTCCTATGCAGAGGAAAGATCAGTGTAATTCAAAATGTTGGGGGCCATGTCTTATCACTGCCAAAGGCATCAATTATCAACTATCAATTATATGAGAAAACAGTGATAATCAACACTTCCAGTAAGTAGAAACATACTGTATCCTATGAAATAACTGGAAGAAGGAGGGAGTTCTCTGTAGAAACAACAACTTTCAGTTCTTGGTATCGTAACATGAACTAAAACAGTGGCTGGCAGCAGAGAAATTCCAGATGTATCTTCTGCCTGCTGCTCAGCTGTGAGCTATGTTTCCAAGGAGAAAGCATGTGTTTGCAGTCTTGGGCAAATTCCTGATTTCAACGCTTTCGGACTGAAAACTGGACTGTGCTTTAGAGGATGCTACAACTCATTCATTTTCCTTTTCTGGCAGTGTAGTCATGTCATGATAAAAATGATTGTTCAGATTTATGAAAAGTGATTTCTAAAGTCTAGCCTTTGAAGTGATGTCTTGGCATCTAAGTGACCCGTGGAGTACTGAGAGTGTGCTGGGACTCTTGTGGGTCTCTAGCATTTTTGGTAGAAACCAGCTGTTGATTAGCTGTATCTGTGTTTGCCTGTGTCCTCAGGGTGATACACAGTGTTGGAAGTGTTAGTTTAAGTTTCCATGTGTGTTTAGATTGGTGGGTGCTCCAGCCAGCGGCCTCTCTGGGTCATAGTAAATTCTGACACAGGAAAATTTTATCCAGGCCTAAAATTAAGACAAGAAAGGGCAAAACCAGTTCATGGGCAGAAATGGGGGCACAGGTCAGACAGCCAAATAGAATGGCTCCTGGTTGAGTCTGGGATGAGGTTATCCTGGGACACCTGCTAAACCTGGCCTTTTCAGAAGAGTTTAATCTCCTTTGAGATGTGTTAGTTCCTCATTTTTTCCACTGATGCCGTTTATGCTTTGTGCTTGCCTCGGCTTAAGGTCTGCCGAATGTCCTTTTGGCTGCCCTGCTTGTATAGGTGGGTCCTTCTGCACTAACCTGATGTGACGGGGCCCAAAACAGCGCTCATCTAGAGTTTGTGTATCAATGAAAACTGTGCTGTTGGGGGCCTTATAAAACCATTTATTTCATGGCATCAGCATCTTGGCTCTTACTTGACAGCATCCAATGGTCCCCGCCTCCAGTGGACTGAGCAGCTCTGTGTGGCAAGGCACAAAGGCTGGATTTTGTATTGCGACACAGGCTGCAGTGTACGCTGCGGAGTTCGCTCGCATCCTGCCTTCTGCTGAAAATAGCTCGGGGTTAAGCCGTGCCTACACTGCAGACTCCTGCCAGCAGCGCTGTCCTGGCCAAACGCGTGGAGAGGTGCGATTCCTGCGTGACGTGGCGGTGTTGGCACAGCCCCGAGGCACAGCGTGCCGGTGCCGGGGAAGCCACCCTTCCTCCAGCCTGGGAGGGACTCGTGCTGCGCTCCCGTGGACCCGGCTCTGCCGCAGTAGCCCTGTCCATTGTGCAGCGTTTTGGTGAGGTTACACAGGTGCTCCTCTGCTGCTGGAGTACTTCTGGGAAATTAGTTGCTGTACATTTTTAAAGGTGTGTTTTCAGATCCTCCTGAGTAAAACAAAGGTTGAGAGATGCATTTTAATGTTCCGTGTTCTCTCTTACCCTCCTGCTTTGCAGGGTAGTTCCAGTGTTCCTGCTGTGCTCCAGAGCAGGGCACGGTGGCTGTTATTCTAGCTATGTGCCATCTAGTGCTGGATAATGTTGCGAGATCCAAAAATAAAAGGTGGAAAAATTTGCAGATGGAGGAAACAAGGCACAACTTTAGCACTTGAGCAGAGCAACTTCCTTCCCTGTTCCTAGCACAGCTTCACTCCTTGAGTCTTGAAAGATGGATGCTGTTGTATTTTTACTACCTACTCTGTCTTTCCACACTGACTTTTAATCCTTGGCTCTCTTCAAGAGATTACGTTGTTACGCTACAAGTTCAGGTTCTTTGATGAAATACTGCTCTTCTCTTCCTCCCCAGCATTTTAGAGTTACACATTTCTTTGCTCAAGAAGAACAATTCAAGGTTATCCCCAGCCCCTCTGGAGAAGCAGAAGGGAGAGTGGTTTATTGGTGCTTATTTGATCAAATATTTCTTAAAATACAAGCACCTTGTATCCTCTTGGTTATTTTCCATACCAGTATTTATGATACAGAAAAGTTTTGTTACAAGAATTAAGTGAAGAAGCTCTGAGGAATAAAAATGGTTTACACAAGGTCAGGCAGGGAATTAAAACCTCTCCCGTAGCCTGACTGGAACCATACCCTCTTGCCATCTTCTTTGCCTCTGGTGCACCCATGTCCCTGGGTAATGAGTTGCTGCCTGAGTGGCTCAGCTTGTCAGTACAGTATAGGAAGTACCACTGATTTCCAAATGAATCCCAAAGGATGTGCCAGCTGAGGCCACATCAGACCTGCAAGTCTCTTATTTATCTGTTTGCCTGTATGTTGCAAGTCACTTAACTGCTTTTGGCAAAACTAGTGCAATCATTCAATCTATTGAAATTGCTTGATTACATCATCAGATAAGATAAAAGTCTGCTGAGATGTGATTATCAACAAGAAATCGTCAAGATGGCCAACTTGGCCTCCTTTAGGAATGTGGGTTCTGACTTGAAACCTGTACATGGTAAGGCTGTGATTTTGGCTTGGTTTTCTCCCAAAATAAGTGTGGGGGGTGTCTCATCCTTTGCAACCGTCTTGACCCCTCNACGCTCCCCCCCCCCCCCCCCCCCCCCAGTGAAACTTGGCAAAGTTTCTTCCTGAAAAG
The DNA here is from genome assembly GCA_013400235.1 of Oriolus oriolus. Lineage (NCBI taxonomy): Eukaryota > Metazoa > Chordata > Aves > Passeriformes > Corvidae > Oriolus > Oriolus oriolus. The sequence continues at coordinate 1,885,977 of VXBT01013021.1, read as the reverse complement.
GGGACCCAGAAAATTATTTTTCTGGAGCAGGTACTCCAGTTAAAATGCAGACATGCTATGGAGAAGCAGAGCTTGAAGTGTTAACTGCTCTCCAGCAAGTTTCATATACATGTATGCACAAAGATATATATATATATATATATACACACACAAACATATATACGTGTGTGCCAGTTCTCTTAATAGCTGTGGAAAGGAGGGTTGTCCAATTAACAAGAGCATAAAGCTCTAGCATTTAGCCTGTTCCAACAGATAATAGGAGGTGTGACCTCAGTATCATTTCCTTAATTACATCACCATTTCTTGTTCCACTCTTCCACACTCTCCCTGCAGCCACGAAATCACAGTTACTGTAGGAATTCACACTGGTGTCCCGATGTTCAAAACCAACACTTGCTATTTCGATATGTTTCTTGAAGTTTTTTTGGGTTTTTTGGAAGCAAGATGCTAAAGACAAATAAGTCAATAAGCAAAGCATTTGAATGTGCAGTCATTATAACTGATATCAGGGCAAAGGAATGCAAACTGGCCAGTCTGTGGCTTCATGCCTTTAGCTCCTGTCCCTCTGGTTTGTTTTTCATTTTGAGCACAGGAAGGGGCCAGTATATGACCATATGCTTACAAAATGCTGGTTACACGTCTTCCAAACACTGTTGTCATAGTAATGATATGACATGTATATGTCACATTTTGTCACACTGTGAATGTACCTGTGTAACTCTAAACCTTACTGTGTTTCTTCCTCCTTTTCTTCATCACCAATAATGACAATTGGTTCCAAGGAACTTAATGCATGTGTTCCAAATAAATTGGAAATGTGATTTCACTTGTGTCAGTGCCAGTGGGAATTTCATACTCTGGGAAATATGCAAGGGTATTGCAGGGAAAATGTTAAGCATGTACTTAAGCATCATTGGTGTTGATCAAGTTAAGTCTGCTTTGAAACCTCAGGAGCTATTACCTCTTTCCAAGTGTTGGTCTTACTGGGCAATTCTGAAAGAAGGAGAAGTGCTCTCCCCTTGCAAGGCCCTAAAGATGGAATTGAACCTGGACAGAAGAAATAGTCAGTAGAAGTTGATGCTGATATTGGTGTGAACATTACCTTGGTCATACCTTTTCATTTTCCAAAGAGAAGATCCTTTCAGTGTGATCTAAGGGTTCCTTCAGTTTTCAAATGTGTGTGTGGTTTTTTTTTTCTCTTATGATTTGTTTTCCTTTATTTTTCTTATCCTGTAATCGCCTTTGCAAGTTTAACAAGGTTTTGAAGTTAACACTACTTTGAGGCAATGATATCTAGGCCAAAGAGGTTCGCACCTCTTTGGTGTGAGTGAATTCTTGTGATTTTTATGGAGGGAAGTCTTGTGATGAGTACGTGGAGGAGCAAGGCCGAGGTCCAGATTTGATCTCTGTGGCTTTTCCCCCTGCGAGCCTTTGGCAAATGAGAGATGAATGCAGGCTCTATATAACCGTCTTTAAATTACATATCCCTTGGGGAGAGTATGGATTAATTAACATTTCAGAGACGCTTTGAGTTTCTTTGATAGGTGTTGCAGAAATGCAAAAAGGGTTTTTTTCTTGCTAGACAAAGGCTGTCTAAAGGATGAATTTTAAGGATGTTGTTTTACCTCCTCAGTGCTCTTTTTTCAAATGGAAGACTATTTAACTTCTTTTGTATGTATCAGTATGGTGTTTTACTGCCAGTGTGAGCCAAATAAAGTATACAGTGTCTGGACCAAGACTGGATTGCGTACCTTCACATCACGAGAGCTCATGCTGATAATTTGCCAGTAGCCTCAGGTCTTTGATAGTAATTTGCCAGATGCTATACTGAACCTCATTTGCATCTGTATTTACATAAATGCTTTAATTAAAATTATATCCACCAACCTGAGATAGATGAACAGCACTGCCTGCTATTTGTTTACATTCCCTGACAATAAAACCCTGCCTTGGCTGCTTCTTGCTGATTGTATGACTTGACAGGGCTATTTGAGGTGCGGACTAGAAACATGACAGGTCTCTAGTTAAACTCTGCTGCAAACTGAGGAGTGACAGGAAGATCCCAGGACAGAATTCTGCCTTTATTTAAGCAGCAGAGAAGATCTGAGCAATTTGATTCAAGGGGTCAAATTCAGTCCGTATCCAGTCCTGAAGTTCTAGCTTTAGGGTAGTTTTGTGCAGTCAGAATTTATGATTCCTTGCACACAATGTCTGCTTTGTCACACATCCAAAATGTGAAACTCCACACTGTCTGAGGACAGTAGAAAAACTTTTTAAATACAGTCTCCATCAAGAATAAAATTTTTGAGCACTGCTGATCTCTCAACAGAGCATTACAGAGCTCCCTGTAGGGCAGAGTGCTCTAAGGCATTTTGGGGCACAGGTGGGGCCCTGGTTGTTTCAGAGGGACATGTCAGAGCATATGGCTGAGTTTGGATGAAGGCAGTGAAGACTCTGCATGTGTTTTTTGCTTAGACCACACACTTCATCTGGAAAACACAGTCGTATAAATACAAATTAAATCCAAGCTCTGCATTTTGCCTTTGGACAGTGGAGGATGTTCCAGTTGATGCTGCTGTGCTGCTTCCTAGTTACTCAAAAATTGTCATAATGTTGCAAAGGACAAATGGGAAAGTTATGACTGATTCCACAGACTTCTTTGAAGATCCATGAAGGACAGGCTAAAGAGAGCTGTAACTACCCTGCCTGGATTTGGAGGGTTGCTGAACTTGGTTTAAAGGTGTTTACTTAATTTGCTTTATAGGAGATTCTGCAGAGCCGATGTTTCCTTCACTGAGAGGTTGTGTATATGCAGAGGATTGGACTATGGTCCATTTTAATTGTAATTTATACATAATTAAAGGTCCTTTTCAACCCAAACTATTCTATGATTCCATATAAATTTGAGCATTACCAGTACCTTTCTCTGATGACCTCTGACTATATTTCCTGTAGTCGTTTCTGAATCTCATATAAGAGAGTCCATTTAGGTTCAGCATATTTGTACATTAGCATTCACACACTAACGTGTTTGCTTGATAGCTCTGTTCAAGATGCTGAGCTGTCCCATGTATTGTGACCTGTGGGACAGGTGGCCAAAACCTCTTTATTGAAGTCCACGGGAAAGAGCAGAGGAGCAAAAGCATCTACATTTGTGCCAAAGTGGCCTAAATATTTAAATTAGGGGGTGTTAGTAAGCCAGCTGGAACGCACGCTCGAGGTTGAGGTTGTGGGGTGAGGGTCAGTGCAGGGTGATGGTGTTGAGAGAAGCCGAAGCCCACCCTGCTCCCACGGGCATTGCAGCGCCACAGCACTGAGCCTGGCACAGGAATGGCAGCCAGCAGTGATGGCCAGGGTGATACCCTGCCAGGGCACCGTCTGCCACAGCTGGGGTCTGCCAGGGGTCGTAACCAGGCTGCACTTTGCACTGCTGGGGTGTGGTGGTCTCAGCCAGGTAATGGGTGCAACAAGGCCACATTTGCAACCTCTCCTTAATTTAAACTGACATAACAGAAATAGACCCAAACTGTTAGTCTTGCTTTGCTTCATCCATAATAAGAAGATGAAAACACCATATTAAATTCATTTTGGCGTGGGGGTGCTCTGGTACTTGAGAGGAAGATGGGGAAGGTGGTGGAAGGGAAGCAGCCCTTGTTCCCCGTGTTGTGAGGGGGAGGAGGGGAAGGTACTTGCTGGTTACTCGGTCCGGCTTTATCGGTCCCTGAGCAGAGCACAGGGCCGAGCAGCACTCGGCTCCTCTCCACTAACAAAGCTTTTTCAGTGTGAGGTGAGCAAATGAATGAGAGGGCCCGGGACATGACACACAGGGGAAAACCTTTCCCCCAGGGAAAGTGTCCTATTGGGAAGGGATATTTGTTTTAAAGTCTGCTCTGCAGTTGTCTCCTCTGACATTTTGGAGATCCATTGGCCAGCTGTCCTGGTTCAGCCCTCCACTTTCACCTCAGACATCTGTGCCACATCTCCCAGCAAGGGAGGAAGCAGGATGGTGGCTGGTGAGCAGGAGCCCTGGAAAAGTGTGGATTACAACCTGACTTCAACACTGAAACAGCTGCTAGTTTGAATTTGGACTGACATCCAAGGTGTGGGTACCTCTGCTCATGCCCAGTTTGGTACCTCAGGCTTTCCCAAGGGGAGCTTTGGGTGTGTTGTGAGGTGGGAGAGCAAGGAAGGGGGTCCAGCAAGCAGCCCTGCATTTGGAGAAGATTTCTTTCATAAATCGTCATGTCTGTTTGATTTTTAAAGTCTGCACTAATGCTGCAAGTCTAGTGAGTGCTGTAAGCCAGCCTTTAATCAGCCTGTGCGTATTTTAAGAATTGTGCCGACTGTTACTGCCTCGGAGATACCTGGAGATTTGGTTGAGAGAAGCCTGTCCTAGTTTCTCGGGGTAGCCAGCAAGGCGTGCTCATTTCCCAATTTAACGTGAGTCTTCTCAGTCTTGTTTTTCAAAGCATTTTCTTTGAAAGATTGCAGAGCTCCAAGCAACCAGTTAATGCATGCGGGAAGAGAGAAGACAGAGTGTAACAGAGCAGTAATTGCTGCAGTTAGAAGTATATTAATAACTGCAGTTGGGCCATGGATGGAGTACAGCAGGGTGGGATTCTGGAAGGAGGGCCATCCTTGGGCAAGGGGACCTCTGGCCCTGCTGCAGAGAGAGCAGCTCACTGGTCTGCAGCTCTTTGGTTATAGATGTGCAATGCTGGAGGCAGCATCCAGCAGCCTAGTGCAGGACTGGCAGGTTTGTTCCTAATGGAGACAAGGCTTTACTGGGTAAAATCATGGCAAGAAGGTGTTGGGGTTTAATTATTTGCATATCAGAAATCAGTTAGGCTGGGGGTTTTGTTTGTGTCATACAGCAGGTGTGATGGAAATGATTACTCATCTTTCCATCACAGCTCTCCAGACTGGGAAAAGTGAATATATAAAGGTTGATGGATCTGTCCAGACGATCCTCTGGATCTTGAGCATGCCAGATAAGTGTCCCCGAGCCAGGGAATAAATGCTCATCTTAGTCAGACCCTTCTTGAGCTCTGACTTGGAAGTACACAGGCTCTCTTGCCATATGCCCAGATCCCCATGAAACAAGGTCTTGTCAAAGCAGGCACCCAGCTTCCAGCAGAAGCATGCTTGATAATCAGACTTTTGGACGATGTCATTGTGTTCCCAGCATCACACCACCACCAAAATGTGCAAAAAGCGTATCTCAGAAGTAAAAGTATTCCATTCTGGAAAAGCAGTCGAGAGACAGTTCATTAGCTCTTTATTTTCACAACGTAACTGGAATTCCCAACTACTTTATTTATTTTTTTTCTGCTGTCATCTGAAGTTGTAAGCAAATTTTCTGAGTTGTCCATACTACAAACTGTCACCTGTTGGTGGGAATCCTCTGAGATGTGTCCTATCTCCACTCACCATATGTGTGTATAGATGAAGTTGATACAAGATCTTCAAGGTGTCTGCAACAAGTCATCTCCTAAAACAGGATGTCTTCTGCGGCCAGTTCTTATTATTTCTATTTCAGAGCACCTCAAGACACACATCGGGTTGATGAAACAATGTAAAGCAAAGCTGGAGGCTGTGCAAAATAGTTCATAACCATGGGGGAAAACTTGGCAGAGGGGCAGAGAAAGGAAAGGATGAATTAATGCTAAAACATGGCTGAGTGGTTTTAATGTGTTTGTTTCATACTAGCTTTCTTAGATGTTGTCAGCTGTTGTTAGGTTTTGTACTCCTAACAGCAAAGATGGTATTAATGGTATTAATGAAAATAGAAGCAGTATGGGAAGAGGACATGAACTGAATTTAGAAGTTGATCCAGATGCCCTTTCACTGTTAGTTGGATTTTATTGTTTAAGAAATCTACCTTTTTGATTTGGAATCACCCAACAAAACCAGTCCTTGGCTCAGATGGATGTTTGACTTAAGTTCTGATGTTCTCTTTTTCTTCTTTTTAAACTAAAAAAACCCTTAACTTAAAAAAAATTATACAGTATTTGCAGAATCAATAGAAAAGCTGACCCAGATAAAAGTGCACAAAAATTGGTTTCATGCCCTAGAACTTTTTCTGCATGCTTTTTGATGCAATGTATCTGATCCTTCAAAAAGGAGGTAACATACAGTGATCTCAGCAGCTTTGAAGAATTGTTCTGGAAGAATAACGAGGAGTACTGGAGAAGGGGGTGTGCACTTGTATGGTTTTCTCCCCCTCATTAAATATATCATGAGACAGAAGAAATTTAATGTCATGTTGCTGGTTATGTGGAAGATAAGATAAATTTTGTATGAAATCTGATTTTGTCTGATTTTTAAAAGGTGAAAGTGCATTTCTCCTGAACAGTCTTCACAGCAGGATGGGAATTGCACTTTATCTTCCTTGGTTCAAACCTCCTTCTGCTGGATTGAGTGGCAAAGGTGTATCTAAGCAGTAGCAGTGTTCTCTCTCAGAAATGTAATTATGTCCTCCATCGTGAATCAGGTAGAAAGCTTAAAAAGTATCTGGTGTTCCAGACGTGTTCCACTAGAATCATAGAATGGTTTGGATTGGAAGGGACCTTAAAGATCATCTTGTTCCAACTCCCCTGCCATGGGCAGGAGCACCTCCCACTAGACCAGGCTGCTCAGAGCCCTATCCAGCCTGACCTTAAACACTTTCCAGGGTGGGGCATCCACAGCTTCTCTGAGCAACCTGTTGCCAGTGTCTTACCACCCTCACCGTAAAGAATTTCTTCATAATACCTAATCTAAACGTATTCTCCTTTGATTTGAGCCCACTCTCCCTTGTCCTGGCACTGCATGCCCTTGTAAATATTCTTAACCCATCTCTCCCGTAAGTTCTCTTCAGGTACGGGAAGGCTGCAGTTAGGTCACCCTGAAGCCTTCTCTTCTCCAGGCTGAACAATCCCAATTGTCCTATCCTTTCCTCATCGAGGAGGTACTCTATCCTTGTAATAATCTTTGTGGCATCTTCTGGACTCGCTCCAACAGGTTGGTGTCCTTCCTGTGTTGAGGACCCCAGAGCTGGACACAGTGGTGCAGGTGGGGTCTCACCAGAGCAGAGTAGAAAGGCAGAATCACTCCCCTCCAGCTGCTGGCCACAGGGCTTTTGATGCAAGCCAGGACTGTTTGTCTTTCTGGGCTGCAAATGCACATTGCTGGATCGTGTCCAGCATCTCATCCAGCAGCACTCACAAGTCCTTCTGGGCAGGGCTGCTCTCGATCTGTTCATCCCCAGCCTGGATTGATACCGGAGGCTGCCCCAATGCAGGTGCAGCACCAGCACTCGGTCTTGTTAAACCTCATGAGTTCTCATGGGTCCACTTCTCTTACTATGGCGGATCCATACCTTAATTTTATTCCAATACAGCACTTAGATCTGGAGGAATCACACATTCAGTGAACTTCTTGTTGCTTTGGTTTCCAAAAACATCCCAGGCTGTTCAGGCCTGTGTATCCGGACACATAACAAATTACTGTTCAATACGGACATCAGTGCAGTGAAGGTGATAAATTGGTGGGATAAATTTGTGGGACAGCAAGACTGACAGGCTGTAGGAGAGTTTCATTCCATCCCTTTGTATTCTTGGCCTTAAAAGTTAAAGTCTCGCTGGAGGGGAAGGATGGGCCCAAAGTTACTGATTCTTAACAGAATAAGCAGACACACTGCCCAGCCTGTGTTTTCTATCCCCAGGATAGGAAAAAAGACCACAAAAGCAACTGCTTTGTGGGGATTTCCACAACCCTTCCCAGTCCTTGGGGTCAGTTGCTTTTTTTAAGTGCTCAGTGTATGGAGACTTTCCCCTTCTAGCTCCATTTACTGGAGCATGGGGAAGCTGAAGAGACAGGGCTGGGGCTGTGCAGCTGGGAGAACTGCAGCGGGCAGGAATGTGCCCCGGGAGATGCTCCCATCAAACAGGAGCTCCAGGAGTTTGCAGTGGGGAGAGCAGCTGAAGCTCAGGACCGAGCAAGAACGCATAGCAACATATAAGGGGCTCTGGGGAAACTTTCCTAGGGTCTGTTTGTGGCTCTGTGATTACTTGCAGCTGTACTTGGCACGAATGTATGGGGCTGCTGACCCAGGTGCATCTCACTGAACTTTCCAGGTATAGGGACATGGACACTCTTATTGAAAACAAGAGACTCACTAACACATAACAGTGCTGGTCTTAACAAGCAAACGAAGCACAAACACAATTATTTGAGAGGAGCAAAGTGATTTTTTGCTTTATATCCTGTGCTCATTTTGTTTCTTGCACCACTTTTTCACCGATTGCTGCTGTGTTTAGCAATTTGCAAACACATCAGCGCTTACAGACAAAAGTAGGGATGGTCTAAACAGCCAGAAAAGGGAAACCCCTTCCTCTTGTATTTACTTTTATGGCAGCAAAATGTAATTGCTGTCTGGTCTTGATCGGTCTTGGTTTTTTGCCTTTTCGGTTTTTTTTTGTTCTTTTCAGCTTGAGGGCTGGGGGAAACAAAAGAGGGAATGAATAAAGAGCAAGGGAAAAGAGTGATTGCTGCCGGGCTCTGTCATGTGGTGAGGAAATCAGGCTGAAACTGGAGAGACCAGGCCAAACCTAACAGTCATACTGGGAGGCCTTGAATTGTGTCACTCTGACAGTGGATCTAAGCAGTGAAAATAGCTGGTGATGTTTCTGGCTGCAGTGGAGCATCATCTATATGTGAAGTTGTGCTGATGGGTTGCTGCTCACAATGCTTTCCCCACCTGCCTGCTCTTACAGGCAGCCTTGAATGATGACCCCCATCCTTCGCAAATGGACACATGCATTTAGACCATAGGGACTGATGTGGGGTAGCATGTTTTTCTATTGAGTTTGCTTCAGTACTCTCTTTTGGTTTTTTCCATTCTAACAGTGCTGTTGTTATGAGCTTGGGTATTTGGTGGGTTGTGGAAGGAGTGTGTGATTTTTGGCTCTGTCCCCAGTGTACAACTTACACCGTATCTCTCCATCAAACTTGTATGACACTTGGCTGGATCTGAACACAGGGACTGCAACACTACAGGCGTGGGGAAGAGTGGCTGGAAGGTTGCCTGGAGGAAAAGGACCTGGGGATGCTGGTTGACAGTGGCTAAACATGAGCCAGGGTGTGCCCAGGTGGCCAAGAAGGCCAATGGCATCCTGGCCTGTATCAGAAACAGTGTGGCCAGCAGGACCAGGGCAGTGACTGTCTCTCTTTACATTGGTGAGGCCACACCTTGAATCCTGTGTCCAGTTCCGAGCCCCTCAACTTGAAGAAAGACACTGAGGTGCTGGAGCATGTCCAGAGAAGGGCAGCAGAGCTGGGGAAGGGTCTGGAGGACAAGTCTGATGAGGAGCAGCTGAGAGAGCTGGAGGTGTTTATCCTGGAGAAAATGAGGCTGGGGGGGAGACCTTATCGCTCTCTGCAGCTCCCTGAGAGGAGGCTGGGCTCTTCTCCTAGGCAACAAGTGACAGGATCAGAGGAAGTGGCCTTAAGTTGCAGCAGGGGAGTTTTAGATTGGGTATTAGCGAACAGTTTTTCACAGAAAGGGTGGTCAGGCACTGAAACGGGCTGTCCAGTGAAGTCACCATCCCTGGAAGTATTTAAAAGACACTTAGGGAAGTGGTTTAGTGGTCAACTTAGCATAAAGGTTCTTTCCAACATAAATGATTCTCTGACACTATAAGGGGACATCCCATGGTGTTGAAAATTAATTAGCAGGTTAACAGTCCACAGCTTGGTTGTTTAAAAATAAAAAGTTATTGCTGTACAAATGTTGGGCAGAAAAAGTATCCAACAACAGTGCAGCAACCAGTGTGTTGGAAAACAGTTCTCAATCATGGTCCTGGCAGAGGAGGGGTCTGACAACTGTTTTCCAACACATTTATTGCTGTGGGCAAGTATGCAGTTAACCAGAGGGGGACAGTCTGAAATCCAAGGGTACAAGAGGAATAATGTGAAATAGTTTAACCTTACTAAAAGCCAAATAAATTAATAATAACTTTTTCTTAGCCAGAACCTTACAGGACATCACTGTCTCTCTCTGGTTGAATTTCCTTATGTGATGAAATATTCTTCTTGGTCTAAACCCCTTGCTGCCAATTTAAAATAGTATGAGACTGAGATTTCTCACCCTTCAAGAAAACACTTCGATTTGTTGAAGGAAGCTAGGAACAGTTAAGGAGATAGGAAAGAAAGTAATATACCTTTCTCTGTGCTGACATCTGCAACTGGGGGATGTGTTGAAAAGTAAATATAATCCACTTTGAGCAATGCTTTCCCATTCTCTTTCATTCTGGTTCGGTGCTCTGGTTCCCAATGAACTAGACATAGCGATGGAAAGTGAGGTGCGGAAAGGCTGTAGGACCTCAGTGAAGAAGCGGGGGATCATCCCCCCATCCTGGGGTTGTGGGGTTAATGTTGTTCATGTGCAAACTTTTCAAGAGAGCACTGAAATGAGAAGTGGCAATATCACTGTCTGTCTGTCTGTCTGTCCAGTGCCAGTGAAGCCAGGCCAGGACCATCACCAGCCCCTTTCTCACCTTGCAGCCGAGGTCAACCTCAGCTGCTACCAGCAGCCAAACCACTTCTTACCAGCTTCAGGTAAAACTATGGATGGGCACAACCTGGCCCTGAGCAGCCTGTGCCCGAGGGGTTGGAGCAGTCCCCTGGGGGTGACAGGTGAAGGTGGTCTCAATGGCTGCCCAGGCTGCCTGGCACAGCCATCCACTTCCCTGGAGTATCACGCTCCTGCTTCTCCCTAGAGGGGGATGAGATCAGTTTCATCCTGACAGAGAACATGTTTCCTGAAATCTTCTAAAGCTCTAAGAGAGGGGGAATAGTTTCTGGGACAGTGCTGCACAGTGAAAATGTGCCTAAAACTATCACATTTTTCCTTTTTTTTTTTTAAGACAGCTAATTTGGTTTTTGCTCTTACTTTTTATTTTGCTGTTATTAGCTCTTTGCTTATTTGTATGCTTCTGAATATTTCCAAAAGCAGCTGGTACTATCAAGAAGGCATTGCAAAGAGGGGTTTGGTCCATTCCTGTAGGTTGCAGAAATTTTCCTGGAGGAAGCAAAGGCTGGGGAGCTGCAGCATGGTGCAGCCTTGGAATGACTGCCTGGGACGACTTCTGCTCACAGATCCCTGACAGTGGTGCAGCATGGATAAGGATCTTGTGCTAGTGGTTGTCACACTAATGAGGTGGAGAAGATGACTGTTGGCAGGGGCCTCCTACTCTGTGTTTTCCAGGTCAGCATCAGCGGTTTTCCTGGGGTGCTCAGGGGTTGCCAGCAGCAGCTGCTGTGGGGTGGAAATACCCCTCTCTTTTTAAGCTTCGTTCAAAAGGCTGGAGAAGCACAGCTGAGTGCTGAGGGGGACAGGGGATAAGACTGTTGGAGATGGAGTGGTGTGGGAGATACCCCATGGTCTCTCCCAGGATCACTGTCCACACAGTGTGTGTGCACTTACTCAGAGACCTCAGAGCACTTTGGGGTTTTTTAGTGGCTTTTTCACTGCATATTTAGGTTTTTGATGTAAACGTTCAGTTATATTTTAGGTGTCTGTTGTAGGGATGGGGGAAGGGATGGGTTAATTTTAACAGCTTTATGAAAAGGTGTTGAAGGCAAGGATGCTCATGAGCACTTTAGTCCATGGTGCTGCATTCTGCCAGGTTTGGTGAATGTTTATCAAGGACTGGACCAGCAGCCAGGAGCTGTTGGGGCTCTTGGGATCTGTTGGGATAACTGTGATTTTCAGTGTGTGGAGACAGACGACTTTCAAGAACATTTGTATCTGCTAATCATGCTGTAATAACAGTCTGCAGTTGAGAGGCTGCAAACCCCCCATTTCCACCACAGCTGTGCATATTTAATTCGGTAGAAGGCATTGCTAGTCTGCTCTTAGAAGTAATTCAGATCGCTAAGGTGGTAATTTTGATCATGGTGGTTTTGAGGGAAATATAGGTGTAAGCTACACTGATAAGTTAATAAATGCCTAGTATGATACAAACACCAGGGAGTGAGGAGCAGGGACATGGTGGGTGGCTGCTAGTGCCCCACCCTGCATCGTGGACTTGCCCTATTCCTGCCTCGCTGAGCCAGCAGCAAAGGAAAGCAACATCCTGGGCACATTAGCTTAGTGAAGGAAGTTTTTCCTGAGCTATTGCCTGTCCCACCAATTTTGGGCATTAGGGCAGTCAGGGCATTTGATGGGTCACCAGCAGTGCTGTGGGGGGAGCACCAAAGCTGGTGGAGCTGTGGAGAGTTGGCACGACCTGCTCTGTGGGGATGCTTTCGGCTGAGCCCAGGTTTTAAACCACCAAGCTGGCATCTTTCAGGAGAAGAAGTCGGGAGGAGTGTGGGGCTTATCTTCCTTCATCTCAAGCACAGCTTGTGAAAGCAAGTGCTTTCAGGGCTTCCAGTTCCATTTCTCTCTGTAAAATAGGCTTTTGCAAAATTGATAATTTCTGTAGGTTGAGAGAGTCTCAAAGGAACTTTTCTGTCAAGCATCTAAAAAGTACTATTATTTCTCTTCCCTGTCGTAACAGCAGCTTGAGATTTACCTTTTAATTCTCTAAAGATATCTCGACAATCTCTCTTTTTTGTGAAAAACGCCATGGTGTATAAAGCAAAATAATCCCATTTTCAGGTGGTTTGTGCTGTAGTGTTTGGGTTGCAGAAACCATGTGGAGTGCTGGTGTTTATCAAGTATTTAAAAGCCTTTTTGTTTATTTTGTTTTGTTTTGCCATGAGATGTTACTTTTTTTGGAAAGCATCTAGAATGATGAAGCAGCTGGTGGCTGAGTCTCCTGCTCAGTGTGCAGAGAATGAAGATTGGCTGGGATAGCTGGAGTTGTTCACTGCATGCTGTGGGCCACATAAACACACAGACAGGCAATTCCTGTGAACCAGGAGGTGTGTGGTAACTCATAACCACCATAAACTGTTCTGTACATGTACTCACCATGACACCACGTGGGAGCCAGCAGATAGAGATCTCCCCAGCTCTTGTCCATTACTCTGTGGGTATTGGTGTGGCACAGCTCATGTAGGTGAGACAGTGATGGCTGTATGAATGCCTCCTGTGCAGAGGGGAGGTCTGGTCTGAATTTGCGTGATCCCAGCATTGTGATGCATTTCAGGGAAGTGGTGTTTTCATGGCAAGGAAAGCTGCTTCTCCTGCCTTGTGCTGCCTTGGAATAAGTATGTCCCCATGGGAGGCTGCTCAAGAGCTGCCTATGCAGGGATGCTCAAGACAAACAAACTCAGGAAGGAGTTTTCATTAGTAATTACCTACCTGTTGAAAAAAGTTGATGTTTCTAAATGAAACGTGTTTGTGACTCCTTCATTTCACTGTTGCCTAACTCCAAGCATTCAAAAGCAGTAGCAGATCTCCCAGAACTGTGAAATAGTTTGAGAGATCTGAAATATGTATGTGTGTGTATATATATATACACACATATATTACCAACTTGTTTCTGAGCTGTTACATTAAACCCAAATCATTCTCATAGCCAAGAGGGGCAGAAACTTTTTGCATACTTTCTGAAGAGGATCATGTAGTACAAGTACAACAGCAAGGGATTGGATTTAATAACCCTGAGGATTTCTTTCTGCTTTATGTTTCCGAAAGTGGAGATCCTTGCAGAAGCTTCACCAGCTGGGTCTTTAGGAGAAATACCAAAAATTGTGAGGGTCAGTATACAGTCCCAAGAAGCAAGAGCACCATACACATATATATTTATTTTACTTAACGTTCTAAGCAGGGATTTGAAATTGGGGCTGTGTTGCATTGTAGGTGATTTTGTTGTTCTTTAGAAGTGTTTTATTCATAGGTTTGGATTTAGTTCTTTCTGTTGGCAAGCTATAGGGTCACTTTTGTGTGTTGGACACAGCACTGGAAAAGCAGGATTTCAGATAGCAGTTTTAGTAAAATATAACTGGACTAAACCCATTAAATACAGGAACAGCTTCATCCTAAGCCTACCACGTGAGAATGGAGAATTTGACCCAAAAGAGGGATGAAGAGCAGCAGAAGGTAGCCTGCTGGGTCCCAAAGTGTTGGAGGTATAAATAGCACAAAATCTGCAGCTATCCCATGTGTTTAATTTCTCTCTTACAATTCAGTGAAACTAGCATTTTTTTGCCTTACTCTAAGGTGGAGCAAAGCGGGAAGCAGCTTCCCTTTTATCTCTGAATAAACAGGCACCTTTTTCTAGCCTAAGCTCTTAAAATATGGTTGTGGTTGTGTAATACCTTCTGGTTTCCCAGCTCCTCCAGTAGCCAGTGTGCTCTTTCAGGAAATCAAGTCATATCTTCCTTTGAAAAGATCAAAAAACGTACCAACCTAACCTGCTGGGAAGCAGCAAAAGACTCCAAGGGATTCCTTTTGGGTTTGTCAGACCACCGTCCTCAGGCCAGATAACAGGAGTCTGGAGTTTCAAACCCAAATCCTTCAGCTTGAGCTGAAAGTGCAGGTTGTGCTCACAGTCCTGCTGAAGCAATCAATAAGCTTCTGCCTCTTTTCCTGGGGGGCTTGTGGAGTGGTTTGCTGTTTGTATTTCTTTTACTCAGAGCAGTCCCTTGGCTGTTCATTATCTCTTTAGCCATTCCTGGAGACCTGCAGGCACAGTGTTTTTCAGGTGTGTATACAGCCACTGCCAAAGGGGAATATTTTTCCATTCAGTTCTGCTCTTGCAGCTGCTCCAGCTAAACCTTCCTCTCCTGTTTTTTTAGGGAAAAAAAATGGCAGAAATGAGGAAAGCCAGCTTTAGTTTTGGGAGACAGCAGGTGAGTCCATTTAAGGAGGAGAAGGACAATTTTGATGGCATTTTGTAGAAGTTCCTGATAGCCAAAGGGTTTGTTCTGGAACGTGTCAGCTGCAGCAGCTGTTTTGTGGGTGTTTCCAGTGCAAACCACAGTGGTGGTATCTCAGGACATCAGTGTGTGAGTGCTCTCCACTGTCTGTTTGGCCTAAGAAACGTGGATTTTTTTTTCCCCTGAGAGACTCCCAAAGTTCATCATGTTACTGTAAAAGGGCTGGAGGACCAAATCTTTCAAATTCTGCTTGTCAGTGGTAGTCAGTGGAAAAGCAAATTGCTGGAATTCCTGCTGGCATTCCTGGTGCTGATGAAAAAACTAAATTACCAGTCATAGAGAGGAAGGGATGGCTGCTATTTTCTGCTATTCTCTTGTTCTCACTGACTTACATGTTTTTTCCCACTTTTTTAGGTGTCAGAAGTACTGCTCACCTTCTGAGAGATTCCCAGGATGTAAGAAATCAAATGCTGTGAGTGAGTAGCTTTTTCTTTCCGTTTTCCTTTACATGGGAAATCCAAGCTTGCCCAAACAGAAGGAGAATCTTCAAATTTTTTTCTTATAAAGATGCTTCAAGAAAAGTTTGCAGCAAGCAAATCCAATCTTTTGGAGCCAGTTGAGTGCCTTTGGCACCTCTTTACAACCCACGAAATAAAGTCAGCATTGTATTGCCACGTAGGCTGAATAATTATCTCACTGCAGATACAAACCACATGAATGCATTTAACTGATAATATGGTCAGCAGAATGGACCATTAGCACCATCTGAAGCTTGTTTGTTGTTTCCAAGCTTTACCAGCTATGACAGAATCCTCCTGAAGAGTTTAGGCATTCCTTGGGAAGTGAGCTTGCATCTTTTGCAAGGGAAAAAGAGCACAGATTGGCTGTTGTTTTTGTGTGTGTGGACAACACCCCAGCCCTGTCATGAAAACAGGAAACTGTCTAGTATTTGAGTGTTCCCTGATGTGATAAAATAGCTTTGAAGGAACCTGCACACTTGCTTCAAAGCAGCTTAGCCAGGAGCTTTTATATATATTAAATAAAAAACGGAACTGAAAATGTGTATATCAAGAGCAGCTGCCCTATGACCTTTTCTTATGCATTGCTAAAGGGTGTGTGCTGGGATTTCCCATCAGCTGTGGCTGGTCTGCAGCTCTCCAGGTGGACCAGCCAGTGCTGTTCTAAATGAACCTCAGGAAGGCCTGGTTGGAGCCCCTGATTGTGTGCCTGGCACAGTGTGGGCTCCTGAGGCAGCTTCTCTGCTCTGCTGTGAGGCTGGATAACAGGGCTAAAATTGGGATGCTGTCGCTCTGGGCTTCACTGCTTTCTGTAAGTAAATTTTATTAGTAGAGGGGGTGAATAAGGGGTTTTTTTGAGGTTTTTATAATTAGCTCAACTCCTGTCCTGTTTTTACCTATTCTGTAGTTACTTGGATATCAGCAGAGTTTTGTTCCTATTTTCATTTCAGTGGCTTAAGCCTGTTTTCTGTTACAGCAACAAAAATCTGTTTGGGCTAGAGCGGAATAAAAACCCAAATTGAAATCAGCCTGAAATAGAAAGGGCTAGCTTTGTTAAAGGAGAGAAACTTAGTCCCTCCATGTTTGGTAAAGATGTGGTAAAAATTCCCTAATAAACACCTATTAAACATTCAGAAACTAATAAGCAAAAAAACCAAATCCTTCTTTCAGCCTTTTGTGAAGGATACTGGCAATGAGTGTAGTTACTGGAGAAAAAAGGGATGTGAAATGATGACAGTGTTTTGTACTCATCTCTCTCAGTAAGGTCCATGGTTCATATTCTTCCTTTGAATCACAGTTGTTTTCTTCTAACTCCTTGCTGTTTAGACTGTCACACAAGACCTGCTAATTGAGCTGTGGGGCTTATTTTTTGTGTGTCACTTACAAGGCATTGCACAGGACGGGCTCTGGCCTCTGATTTTTTACAGCTGTGTTGGCTTCAGAGTGATGAGTAGATACCAATTTAAGTGAAGAAAATACAGCAGAAATATGCTATGTATATATATTGTGTCTCTCAGAGTATATGCACATGCTAGAAAAGCTCTTTGCTCCTCTCAGAAACAAAACTTGGTTGTTTTTCTGGTCAGTAGGCAGTATTGAAATCTGGGAAGCGTTTTCTCAGGTCCTAATGGACCCCTGTGATGGCTGGTTCCACAAAGGCATTGAACATGGGGAGCTGCGCCTGCTCTTCAGAGGGGGCCTTGCTGGTCCTAGGTAGATGTTGTCTGTGTCATTAAGTCAAAGTAACGCAGCAGTGCTGATGCAGGCATGTAATCCACAGGTGCCTCTGATATATTGTAGCTGTGTTAAGAGGATGAGAGATAAAGCCAAGAGTAGCCTCCTTGGAAGCTCCCCGGGCAACTGGTGTATGGTCTCAGATGGCTCTGAAATTGCTGCAGTAAGACACAGTCACAGCTCAGCAATGGAAGGAGACTGCAGGTTCCCATTTGCCTGTCTCATGCTCTGGCTGCATGACAGGAACTGGGGAGCATGAGATAGCTGCAGTGGGACAATGCTGACTGAGAAACTTACCTCCTGCTCAGCAGCTTAGGAAAACCCAGAGCTGGAAGGATTCGGCTCCTGTATGTCTGCTCTCTTTGTCCTCTTGCAGTATTGCCCTGCAAAACACTTCAGGATCAGTTGTTCTGTAAGAGGATTGAGGGAGAGAAG
This sequence comes from Oriolus oriolus, assembly GCA_013400235.1. Taxonomy (NCBI): domain Eukaryota; kingdom Metazoa; phylum Chordata; class Aves; order Passeriformes; family Corvidae; genus Oriolus; species Oriolus oriolus. The sequence continues at coordinate 1,868,476 of VXBT01013021.1, read as the reverse complement.
GAAAAAGAGGCTTTCTTGTCATTTCCCTTTCTCTGTTTGCCTGTGAGCACCTGGAGGTGAAACTTGTCAGTGGCTGCTCCCAGAGGTGCCTGTCCCCTGTGAGGGGTTGGTAGCGTGGTTTGCAGCAGTGGCTTGGGCTGGCTCTGACTGATACCCTTGCAGAGGGGCCTAGACCAAGAGCTGACACACTGTGTTATGAGCTGTCAGGGAAGGTGTTGGTTTGGGAAGCTCCTGCCACTTCCAGTGGGCTTGGGAACATTTATGAGCAAGCTGCGAGAGGCCGTTGCTTCACCTGTTGGACTTTAATACACCATCCCTTTGTAAGGCAGCATCTCTGTCCTGCTATTTGTGGGCAGGATTCCCCTGATGGAGTTTTGTTCTCAGAGGACTGCAAGGCAGAGCCATCTCTTGGTGGGGAACCAAGCCCTGGGAGGATGCAGCGGAGGGGATCCTTCAGGTTGTATGTGCTGGAGGAGAAGCATCCTCAGCTGGCACATGGTTGTGTGGCTGCTCTCCTGCCCCAGCATGCTCTGTGGCAGGACAGGTTGGTGAGGTGGCTGCAGATCACAGGGTGCCCAGGGCAAGCTGCAACACTGGACTGCAGAGGCACAGCAGGTCTGGTGGGGGAGCAGAAAAGACAGAGAAGCTGTCCTTTCGGCAAAAGTAGTTTGGAAAAATTAACTCATTTATGTCAAGGCTTCTGGATGTATATAACTTTAAAAAATAACACTTGTTGCAGTAAACTGTTCTCTTATCAGATGAGATTTAGATGGATTTGGGGTTATTTTTGTTACTTGGAGCTTGAGCAGTGAATTTGCAAACATTTTCTGCAGAGAAAATGACAACAGTGTGTCTTAGGAGTGCCAGCACTATGTACAGAAACAGCTTTGCCAAATGCAGCAGTGGTGCTGCCTCCTTGCTCTTACATGGGGCAAGAGATTGGGCTCTAGCTGTGGCAGCTCTGAAGGACTGGAACTGTCACTTGTACTCGTCACCAGCAAAGCCACCTCTCCAAACAGTGCACTCCTCACAAAATCGACGCTCATTCTCCCAGTGCTCGATCAGGCGACTGTCTAGAAATTTTGGACAGACTGTGTTTTATTTTTAAAAAGAGGGGGAAATACTATTCTAACTGAAGGATGAAGATTTGGAAGAGAAATTGGTTGGAGAGCAAGAGAAATTTAGTCAGGAGCGATGAGGCTTAGCCAAAAGCCTCCATTACAGTTCCCAGATGAGAAGGGGTGACGGGATTTCTTTCACGTAACTGCAAATCCGCAGTTCATATTGCAGCCCAGGGCAGGTTTTCCCAAGAGTTGAGTGCTGCCTGGGCTTTGGTGAGGACAAGGTTGCTGCTGCCTGGCTCTCCAGCAGCCCCAGTGTGGTGGTCCTTTGGGACCTCGCTCCATTCTTACAATTTCTGATAGTGTCCCTTCTTCCTTTTCTTTTCCATTAAGTATGATGTCACAAATGACATCAGTCCAATAACTCCTTGTGGTTGTCATAGCCACAGTCTGTGACACCCAAACAAAGCAGCAGGAAACCGAAGCTGGCATACAAATGCTGTAATATTCATCACATTCCTTTTGGGTAATAACTGTGTGGTTAGATACTTATTTTCCGTTGGGAAAATAAAAAGAGGAAGGGGGCTTAAAAGCAAAATATTGGGTCACTGAGGGGGAGGAAGGTGGTTTCCAATTCCAGATGACCAATGTAGCTGCACTTCTCCCTCCCAGTGCTCTTCCCCTGAGGTAATATTGCTCTGGCCTCAACTACTCAACTCCCTTCTGCAGCTGTTCCGTTGCTGGGGACCACATGGTGATGCTGCTCATGGACAAGGCAGTGGGAGACATTCCACTGCCTCTAACACAAGCTGTGTTCCCAGGGCAAAGCCTCCCAAAGGCTGGCAGTGAGGGCCAGCAGCAGCCACATGTCAGCCAGCTTTGACTACTGGATGGCTGAGGCTGCCATTCTTGTGGTGCATGGATAGAGTATAGAAGGGTTTTTTCATCTTTTGGGGGGATTAGATGTGATGGGGGAGTGGTTGTTCACAGTTCTTTGTTTTGCTTTGTTTCTTGCATCCATAAAATAAGCTTTTCTGGGTGAGCAGCAGAGCTTGTTTGCCCCTGCAGGGATTTAATAACTCCTTCAGAGTTTTGCACAGTTGGCCTAATAGTAGGAAGGTGCTTGCTGCAAAAAATAAGTCCAACAATGTAAAAAAAAATTAAATAAATTACAGAAATAGGTCTGGTATGAGCACTACATTTGTAAGACAAGCGCTGGAGGCAGGTGGTTGGGGCTTGCTGGGAAGGAGCCACCTCAGCCTGTCACTGCTGAAGGCATGTGGGGAGCTGCCGCTGGTGTATCCCTTGCCAGATCTTCCCTTTGCCCAGTGCCACCCCTCTAGGTGTCTCCACAGGGACATACTGACCCTGAGGGCTCCAGCATGGCTTCCCCAAAATATTTGGGCATGTGATTCCTGAGCTGAGCCCGGATAATTCCCCAGGCCTGCCTGTGCTGGGGGCAGGAAGCAAGCACACAGAGAGCAGAGTCCGGCTCTGGATTCAGGCATTCGGTGCCGTGGCTCCTGCTGGTGCTTGCGGGGAGGTGCTCATTATATAATAGCTGGTGGTTGATTAATATGCTGTGAGTCAGAAGCACCAGGGTATTTTAGCTTTCTCTAGTTGCTATGGAAACGTTATTTTAACAAATAGCTTTTTAATATTTAATTAAAACTCAGCTTTTGGCAAGCTGGAGTAAGAACTATTACAATTACTACTACAAAGGGTTAGCAGTGAAGTGTATTCCAGAGCCACGGGTTTTTTTTGGTTGAGCCTGTGTCATGTGTCCCCCACTCTGATCTGTCAGGTTCAAAAAATTAAAAAAAAAAGTAAAAAATCACTAATTTATTGGTTGTGAGAAATATTCTTGTTCCTGAGACACAAAGCAAATGTAATGCAAATCTGCAGTTACTCTTCACAATTGAAGGTTGTCACTTCTTTGAATGTACAGTGCCAAGGCAGCTCTGTAAGGACGAAGCAGTGTGATAGCGTTTATTAATCACTGCTGTGTCACTGTGTGGTGTTTCTTGTTCTACCTTTGCCTCCTGAATGAGATCATTCCTGTTTTGTTTGCTTCGTGTTCCCTCTGTGTCAGGTTGGATGCTTTTCCCTTGCCAGCTTGTGGAGGAGGCTGGTGCTGTGTCCGGATCAGGCTCTGGACAGATTCCTAGTCTTTTTTTAGGTGAGCTCCTCTGCTCCCTGATACCAAATGATTCTGCAGTGGAGACAAATGAACAGAGAACTAAGTCTCGAGAGAAAAATAAATATTTAACAGCTCTTTGTAAATAACGTTTATTTATAGAACAGTTGCAGGTTCTATCATGCTTGGTAAATGGGGATGCTTTTTATGCAAGAATTTTGCCGTGAGGGACTCGGTGGATGCTTAATGTCGTCTGTGATATAATAATGAAATAAATGTGTCGCTCTCATGGGATTCCCTTCCAGCCCCTATTTCCTGTGATTAGCTTCAATATTGCACGCTTTGTCCCTATTCACATCACATTCCTTAATATTGTACTGAAACCTTATTTGGAAGGTAACACCTTTATTTCCTGAGGAGAGGGGAAGGGTGTTGAGGGTTTTGACTTACACAGACAGGTCTGAGGCTATGTTACCTCCATCATGTATCAATGTGGTGGCTGGCCAGGACCTGGGGATTCATCAGCTCAGCCTCTCACTCTCAGAGAGTCTGGGATGGTGCTCTTATCCCATTTTATAAATCAGTGAAAGTAAACCTGCAGAGATGGATTAGGATGTGTTTTGCCCCAGCTGCCTATAAGTTAAGCAGTTACTCTGTAGTAGCTGTCTAACCACTTCCACCATCAGTTGAAAGACTGCACCATTTCCAGAGATGTTTCCCCCTGCTTTAGGACAGATAGTTTGAGGCAGGTCCCAGGCATAGCCCTCAGAATTGTCTGTCTCTCCCCATTTAACTCAGAGCTGTAAACTAGATGGGGAAAAAGTAGACAAGAGGAATGCCACCCTGACCAAAGATCTTCCAAAGATTTAGGTGGTACATAGCACTGTTCCAGGCTGCAGGATGTCCTTGCTCATCACACTGCTCTGGTCACACAGTGTCAGGTGCCCCTTCCAAAGCAGCACAGCTAATCTCTGCTACACATTGCTCACAGCTGGGCATCTGGGATTAACAACTCAGGAGATGCAAAACCAGTCCCCAGGCATGTAAACTGAGGTGCTGAAGATTTGTCTAAACCCTTCTAGCAAGCTGGGAAGAGAGTTACGGATTTCCTTCCTGTTTACACTGAAGGTGTGTTGTCATGACCAAAATCAGAATGATAATGTTATTGCTGCAGTAATACAACAAGCAGTATGGGTGTGTTAGGCAGTTCTTTAAAAAATCCTTCTAAGTTGCATCCCATACTTCTTGCTAAATTGTTTGATATCTTTTTAAACCCCTCTGCTAGCTGATGGCAACCTCAATGAATCCAAAGGTGATCCCAGGATGTGGCAGGAGCTGCAATGGAAGCAGGGTCTCTGGGTGGATAGCAACAGCCACCGAGCAGCACGCGCTTGCAGCCACCTGTGTCAACTGCTGCTTCCTGAGACGTCTGGGAAGGAATCCTTATTATTTTCTACCACCAAGGACCTGAAACACACTGCGAAAACTAGATTTTACTGTTTTCATAGCAAATGTGGGTCTCCATGGGGCTTGCAAGGCAGCAGCCAGGACAGGCTTTGCAGAGGGAGGTCCTGCTGTGCTGGAGGGGCAGCATGAGGGTGGGGGAACAGGCAGTGGCTGTTGTGGGGGAAGCTGACAAGCGGATGGATGAAGCTGGCATTACCAGTGGGGTGGAGAAAGTGAGTGCTGCTATGTTAGCAGATGTGAGCAGGCTACCTCAGAGGGACAAGGGGGGCTCAGAGGTTTGAACCAAATGCCCTGACCAAGGGGAACTTGCCAGAACCATTCCTTGGGAGGAGGTGGGAATGGTTTGGTTCATGGCAACTGGCAAAGGTAGAAGTCTGAGCAGTTGGAATATCAAAAGGCTGTGAGTTAAGTAGCTGAAATGAGAGTTGTTGTGAGAAGGTACAGAAATAACATTTCTACCTGGAATTTTCATCATATGGCCAAATTTTGCAAAGAGTACAGAGAAAAGTGGTGCAGAATAGCAATCCTGCTTAGGCTGCATGCTAAGAGAAATGGCCCCAGGTTATGGGTGAGAGAGATGTGGCTGATAGCCAGAATACTGACAGTACAGCAGATGGAGGAGCAGGGAAGGTCAGGAGCTCTTTGAAGGATGTCCCTGAGCAGAGGTGGTGCAGAGATGAGCAGAGGGCTCTTGGGGAGGGATGGCTGTGCCAGGAGTCTGTGTGGTAAAGCAGACCTGGTGCTGAGTGGTCTGGGGGAGTCTCTGATGCATAATGCTGCTGAGTGTTGTGATGGGTGGCAGGTCTGGGTAGTAAGATCTGCCCTGGAAAGCTGTTCCCAAGGAGGGAAACTGAGTTCATCAGGAGGGGGAAAAGTAGAAGATGGGAGCCTGTATTTTTGTTTGGGTAGACGTGCACTGGAGTTGTACAGGAAAAGCTGAAATGCGATCTACAAGGGGAAATAAACGCTCCACAGCAAATGCAGACTGCTGTGAGAGAGTTTACCTGTCAGGTCCTCAGCTCAGCATCAGCTACTCAGCCTCCCTGTATGGGTGTAATGTGCTATACAGATTTTCAGTTTGCAGTAATTTGGGACTTGCATGTAGTCTGGAGAGGTGTGGCATGCACTCAGGCAGGTCTGACTTTCCTACCCCTGAGGAAACGGGTGGATCGAAGCTGGCAGAAAGCCCTGTGTCGGAGCGAAGGGCACAGCTTGCCCAAGTGAGTGCTCAGAGATACTGCAGTGACAAGGACTCCCCCAAAATGAAGCCCAAGGGTCGTGGGGGTTTTGGGGATTTTTTTATGGTGGTTTGGAGTCCGTGTATACACCTTGCATTGCGAGTCCCTGATGTGTCTCAAAGCCCAACGTAACTAAGCCTGGGGTCCTCTCCCCTCACTTAAACCCGCATTCCCTCCACTTAAAGCTAAACCAGCCTTTGCTAGCTTTCCTCTTCACTGGTCCCAGTGGATTTAAAAGGTACACTGCTACTTCCGTGTCTGCCTGATAAGCAAGAGCATCAAGGAATAGAATAGAGCTGGGTGAATTGAGAGGAGAGAGGTTGGAAATGACAAAAATTGCAGTGAACTTTCCTGGAGCTTCCCATCTCCACCTGTTCCAGACCTTCTGGGTTTTTTTGCTGCCATCAGTAGTTTTTGGTAGTGTTGTATTCTCAGTGGCTGCTCACTGATGGAGATGTCTATTGGAAATCAGGAGCCCAACGTCTTGAGAGCAGGAGCGCTTGGACGTGTGGGTCTGCTTGTGTATTGGAGAACGTGCTCCTGTCTCCTAACGCAGCAAATGCAGGGGGGGTATCGCATGCTTTGCATCACCAAAAGTTTCACACAAAACAACTGTGATATTATAGTATTACAGATATAGTAGTGGTCTCTGAGTTGACTCCGTTTTCATTGTCAACATTAGTTATGACTCAGGTATAAACAATCTGGCACGTTTCCTGTCTGCAGTTCTCCAAGTACACTCTTCTGCTTGCATGCCTCAAACCAGACTATCGCTATGTTTGGCACGCTCTGAAATCCAGCCAGGCTTGCAACAGATGAATCAAACCCTGCAGTGCTCAGGGCAGCTGCATTTCAGATGCTGCTGTGAGTGTGTGTAGGCAAGGGCGAGGAGGGGGTGCAATGCTTGGGAAGAGCGCCTACTACAGGAGGAGACTCGAGCTCCAGTAGGACAGGGAATGGCCTTGCATTTCTTGTCTCTGTTATTAATACTGGATTAAAATGTGTTTTATATTATTTATATTATATATGTAATTTTATCTAGTGAGTATGTATTAGTTAATATGTACTATGTGAATGCAAAGAGGAACTGCTTTTTTTTTTAGCTCTGCTATAAAGCATTCAGTGGATTCCCATCTTGATGTGACCTTACGCTCCTGTCCAGGGAATTTTCCTGTCTGACCATCCAGGATTTGCTCTGGCAGTTGCACCCACGACACCTGAGCTGGGACCGAAGCCCTTTCCCTGCAGGTAGTTCCAGTGGGCCATGGGGTGCCCTGCTTGCCTCCCTACACTCGGTCAGACTGGGCTTCCTTACCAGCTCACCCCAGGCTTTCCCATAGCAGAGTCTCAGATGTCTGGATTCTTAAAATAATCATGGTGCAGTAACAGAAAAACAGCTTGAACTGCTGCCTCTGGAGGTGGGACCCCAAACAAAGGAATCCTTAGGCTTTCACATCTTCACAGTCTACGTGCATGAAAGTCTGGGCTGTTCCTGCTGAGTTTTTGGCTCCTGCTGTGTCTCTGAGTATCGGGTCACCTGGCTGCACACGGGTCTTCTGTGCCCTTTGCTGTGCAAAGGGTCGGTGCCAGCTCTTGCCTCGGGCTCCCTCCACCCAGAGCTCAAATCTGCAGCTCTCACTGCAGGTGTTCACCGAACCACCTGCACTGACTGTACTCCTCAACATCTCCAATGGTTTTACCTTCACTAAAAGAGCCCTCTGAGTGGCCATGGACAGGTCATCCCCCGATACTGGAGGAGTGCAGAAAAGAAGCAGCCTTCTTCTTTGATCTTGCTATTGCTGGAGTCAGTAGCAAAATTTCAGCGGACTTCAATGAGCCAGGATCAGCCCTCTAAAAATACTCCCAAGGCACTAGGGGAAAGCACTTGTGAGTAGGTGAGAAGCAGCCCTTATGTGCCTATGGGGTGGAAGGGAGCACACCCTTATTGTGTTGCCTTTATGAATATGTTTCTTTTGGTGCATGTTATCAAAAGGAAGGAAATTTCTGCAGCGGTAGCGTAACATGTAGGGCTGTCTGTGGCAGCAATAAGTTTTGATCTGTTACTGTAGAAATTCTGCCCCTTTTTTGTAAGAGAAGATCCAAAAGCACCTTCCTTTGCTGTCAGAAAATCTGAAAGGGTGAATTTTGTGCATGTCATGAGGATATCTGAGCATCTCTTTCCAGCTGAGTCTGGATGAGTAACTATGTCATTTGGACAAACTCCTGATGCATACATTAGCCTCATGCTAGCCCTGACTGCCGGAGGTGGCAGTGAAATCAGAGGTACACACTGTGTGTTAAAAGCAGTGTAAAGCTTCCAGAGCCTGCCATAACTTACATCACCTTTGGGGATTCCTAAGTGTGGTTTTGAGCATAGGAAGGAGACAAGGTTGGCTGGGGTCAGGTTTGCATCTCCTGACGTGTGATATGTGCCCATGGTGGTGGCATTGGCAAGCACAAGGGGATGGTGGTGCTCATCTCCTTTCCTGGCAGAGAACAGCTTCAATGTGTCCTTTAACACTGAAGCTAACCAGGGAAGAAACCCCTGTGCTCAGCCCCTGGGATGGCCCCAGCACCGCTCTGCAGTTGTGATAGATCTCATACACACCAGGCTGTGCACTTGGGGACAGGGTAAATGGAGAGGGGGGACGTGGTGACCTCCAAACAGCTGCTGTGGTGGCAGAGGGGAAGGAAACAGTGATTTAGCTGCTCTTGGTAGAGGGATAAGTGATTCCAGAGAGCATTTAAATAGCAAAACAAGTAGAAGGTATTTTGAGGGTTTCATAAGCTAGTTGCAAAAGTAATAACATGAAAAAAACTCATTTATAAGGGTGGGGAGTTGCAAGCCTGCATCTCTCGGCAGCATCCCGAGCCATGTGATCATTCCAGTATCTTAGTTTGCTTCAGGCTCATGGAAGCTTGGTTTCACACCTGTCTAGCACCTCCCTCTTCTTGTCCATCCACGTTCTCCTTGCTCAGAGGTGCTGGGTCTGCGAGAGGAGGCTTATTGTGCTGCTGCCGTTGACTGGGGCTTGCTGCTTAGCAAATATTAAAAAGAAAAAAAAAAACGAAACACAACGAAGCAACTGGTAGGTAGAGCTGGTGAATTACCCCTGCAAATCACAGTCCCTGCTTCTGCCACCTGGCTTCTGCAACACATAACTTGTCTGCCGGCAAACACATAGCTGTACCCATCAGGTCTCTGAGGCTAGTCATAGATAGAGACCTGTTAACTGCGGCTTCTGCTCCTCAATCTATGTACTGTGCTCTGGGGTGTGTCAGGGGAACGGAGCACTGGGCTCAGGTGTTGTGTCCTCTTCCCTGGCTGCTGAAACACATCAGTAAATTTAGTGGTGGTAACGTCGTCATAATGAGCTCTGAATGATATGCAGCATTGACAGCACAACTCTGCAATTTTCCAGAAGCTGTTTCTTTACAAGACCCCTTCTCAACACCCTGAGCACTGATGTGATGTCATAAAAGTGGCTGCTGACTGAATGTCTCCTGTAACACGTGCTGCTTTTGTATTACTTTCAAATGCCAGAATTTTGCAGGAAATGAGATTTCAAATGCATCAGCTCTTGCCCCCTGCAGTGCATGTTTGTGACCTTGTCTGGTCCTGGTGTAGTGTCTGCTCAGGTGGAGGCTCCTGGGCTGTGTATTGAGTGTGCTCACGTTTTGTGTCATTGCCACGACTGCGCAGCACCAGGTCTCTCTTGGAGGAGAAACCACCCTCTTTTGTGCAGCCTCCTTGGCTGCTGTCAGTCAGTTTGCTTTTCAGAGGACTCTAGCAGGATTAAGTTTGCTGGAACTGTCTTACAGCACTCTCTGCCTCTGCTCTTCCTCAAACACTCAGCCCTGAGAACTCTGAAAGGCTGGACAGGCCTGGGTCGCCTCATGGGAAACAGGGATGTTCAAAGAGTCCATGTAATTAGCTGCACTTAGATACTCCCAAATATGCTCAAGCCAAGGAGCCAGCTGTCCCGTTTGCTGGGCAGGGCATTCTGTAAAGACCCCGCTGTGTGTCCTGGGGCTTTCCCTGGCTCTTCCTGCTGGTGGGAGCCTCAGCTGGGATGGCAGCACAGACCTAGATAACATTGGAGATTTGAGTACAGAACACAGAAAATTAGATTGTGTCTGCTCTACGCAGACTGGTTTTTATTCCAGGCAATTGGAAGCTGAGGGTGGGAGGGCTTTGTATTCCAGTGAGTGAATTTGGTGAGTTGTTTGTTAGTGGGGTTTTTTTGTTTGGTTTTTTTTTCACTTGATCAAAAAGGTGGCTGACAGCATGGCTAGATCCATGCATGCTGGCAGTCTGTGCATCCTTCCCTGTGTGGGTTACTGGAGGTGCCTGGTGTTTGTCTGCTCTTCCTTATCCCCTTCTCTGAGACCCTCCTCAGCAGAGGCTGGGTGCCAGATTGCTCTGTGCACACAAACCTTCAGCACAGCAGTGATTAACCCGAAGTGAGCCGTGTTTCATAGGAAGTCCAGGAGGGTGGTCCTCCCTTTCCAAAGGTTGGTGTCATTCTGTTGGATACCACTTGCTCTTTGCCCTCTGCAGGGTACAGGCACACTCAGCTCGTTGCCTGAAGGGTTTGAACAAAATCTGTCTGACTGCATGAGTTGGAATTTGTTTGGTTTAACCCTGGAACAGATTTGCCTGCAAGGGGCTGTTGTCAGAGACAGTAATGCTTGGTGTTGCTTGTTGCTCCTGAGACACCAATTGTAGAACATCTATCTTGTTTCTCAAAATTGCTATTTTTGCCATAGTGTTAGCAGAGAGTTTTGAAGTTATATTGACTGGTGAAGACAGCAATATTTAACAGATTTTTTTTTTTACCTTCAAAGCAGTTTGTAACTAATAGTCCTTCTGACTCCCATGTTAGCAGGGACATAGTGTGTAAACTCTTTGGGACAAGGAGTGGGGCTTGTTTGGATTTGTAGCAGTGACATTGTGATTGGAGAAGAACTGCTAATCTGGGTTCACCTTCTTGCCATAGAAATCCTGCCTAGGAATCATACAAAGACATTACTTCACATAAATAACTCAGAAATGCTGGAGAAGGTATTGGGATGATTTAGTGCAGTTAAACTGTATCTTGTCTTTCTCTGATTTATGTAAAGCAGTTTTTATCTGTCTTGGGGGGGGTGGCATGTTCTTTTCTTGTTTAAAGTTCCAGAAATCTACATGGGAAATCTTAAAATTGGATGAGTACTATGTGAAGGCATTTCTGAGTTAAGTTGCAACCTGAAGTGTAAAGAAAAAGGTTTTCTTAACTTGTTGTATTAGTAAAATATATTTGAACCAGTGTTGCAAGTCATTAAATATATGGTGAATCACATCTGACAGATGTGCCAAAAAGAGTCTGAGATAATGTGACCAAAATGTCGTGTTGTAATGATATTCACATAAGAGAGCAATTTCCTGGAATATAATCCTCAGGGATTGTAAAATTAAACATGAAAATGTATCCCCATTTCTATCTTGCCCCTTGTAAAGTAAAACCGCTGGAAATTGTTAACCCCTTGGTTGTTGTTACAGCAGCTTGTGAAGGTTACACTTCTTGTTGAGTCTCAAGTGCCTTTTTCCTACCCCAGCTTCACATGCCAAGCGCCATCCATTGTAGCATACACTTGTGTTGCACATGGTGGAGGTTCCCCATAGATGTATGGATGTTTTCTGCTTTGTTCTTCAGGTCTGCTAGCTGTTCTTCAAGTCTTCAGGTTTCCTGAAACAGTGACCATTTCGGGTAATAGCACTGCTGCATGTCATTGGGCAGAAAAAGAGTCTGGGCTTGTTTTGGGTTTATTTAAGATACGTTCAACTAGAAGGCATTGCATGTAGTTAAGTGTGTAGGGAACTGGTGCTGGCACTAATGGTGGTGTTCTCCAGGGATCTTTTACACCTTTAGAGAATGCATAGTCTAATCTAATTATGGCAACCTATCCTAAAACCATGGTAATTAAACTTAAGGGGTTACTGAGGTTGTAGGGTATGGTTTTCTGAGTTAGTTTCCAAACCCATCTGTCTCTAATCTGTGTTTTAAACACTGACTTCAGCTTCTAACTAATCTTCTTTAACTTCCACTATGTTAGTCAAGCAGCTAACTGGAAACTCTTGCGGGCTCCAGTTGGTTTGCGCAGTCCTTATTGAACTAGACTGGAAAAGCACTGTGGAATCAGAAAGAAAAACAGAATGTGGAATCGTGATCTTTCCTTTTTATGTAGACTTTTTGAAGGAGGAAGACTGTGATGTCTTTATCTGTGTGAATCATCAAATGACTAACAAAAATATAGGAAAAAATGTGTTTTATCGTCGCTGCCTTGACCAGGGTTCTGAGTTGAGGTGAGCATGCCTGGAGGTTGGGCTAAAAGCTGGGCAGGCTTGAGGGGCACTGCAGTTCCTGTGCATTTGGCATGGTAGAAGAAAGCCTGGAGTCCTTGAGCAGGGCTCTGCTGGTAACAGCAGCAAGGCTGGCCTTTTGGCCACTTGAGCTAAACTCAGAAGGACTTCAGGAAGCTGGGGGCAAAGTTGTTTCTTCTTCATTCTCCTTCTGCCTTCCTCTCCAAGCCCTTGTAGCCCTTTGTTGCTGCCAATTCTTTCTCTTCTAAGCAACCCCAAAACCAGTAGAGGTGTAACCCGACACCTGCTGTTTTCATCATCTGCCTACAAATTGCCCTTCCCCTCAGGAAAACCCATCAAAATATCCACGTGCACACATACACACGAAACAAACTTACAGTCCCACCAGGATAAATGCTGTATTAAAATTGCACATGTAACATCATCAGAGCTCTGGTTTAAGAAGGGCAGATGGAAAATGCTCTGCTGACATAATGCCCATTAAAAAAAAAATCTGTACCTTGTGTCAATGGGCTGCTTTCTTCTTTACCTTTCTTTCCTTTTCTTATCATTTCTGTGCTCTCTTCAGAAGAAGTTCAGTGCTGCGTTAAAGACATTACAGGTTCTTTTCATCTTACCTCTTTTTTCCCCCCAATTTTACTTCTTCCCAGCAAGCCTCAGGGGTCTTTTGGTTTGGGGTTTTTTTTTTTTTTTCCCTTTTTCTTTTCTTTTTTTTTTCTTCCTGTTTTAAAGCAATTGATTTACAGCTCTTCTGCCTGCTGGGAAAGATTGACCTGCTACTGAGCATCTTCAGACAGCCCTTCTTATGGGTCACTTGGGACTGAAAGCAAGCAGAGGGCCAGGTTGAAAGGTGTTTCTTTCCTGATGCTATTTACACCCTAAGGAAATAGCAGTGGCACGTGCTGGTTTTATATAGCTTGATACACATTTTGTGTGTATGTACCTGCATCTTGAAATGGGGTTGTCCAAGAAGAAAAGACTTTATTTTTTCCTCCACCAACACCCTCTTGATTTCCCCAAATCTGAATGAAATCTAAGTGCACTTCTTTTTCCACTCTCTCATACTGTGCTTTGGGTGGATTTTTGCTGTGCAGTTTTGTTTTCACAAGTTTCAGGCTGTGCTTTGTTTCCTCGGAAACATGAGGTGTGGATTCTATCTGGAAATGTTTCAGTGGGTCATACAATTGGTGGTTCTTTTCCTTTGCTGCCCTGGTGTCTCTGTGCCTGGCTGTGGCAGGGGACACGGGGAGGGCAGCAGTGCTGAGCCACCATGCAAGAAGCGAATGAGGAAGGATGCCTTTCACCTCACTTCTGTTCAGTGCAAACTCGATGGACCATGGATGCTATTTTGTTTTTCAGCATCTAAAGCCTGAAAAGATATTTCAGGGCAGTCTGGACAGGATTGCCTTTTTTTTTTTTCCCCTCCAGTTCCTGCCATCTTGATACCAGCACTAAATCGTTTATCCTTCAAAGGAACAAACTTGACGTGCCAGGATGGTTGTTCTTTATCCCTTCTAACAAATGAATCAGCCAGGGCTGAATTTCCTCAGACACATCTTCTGCTTTCATGTGTTGGTCTGAAAGCACTGACCTCAGCAGCTGGGCTGATTTATTCCACAAAAGGAGGAAAATCTGTCTATTCTTGTTTGAATTCAGTTTTAAAAGAATAAGATCTAGAATTAAAAGCAAATGCTGAGGAAAAAACCAGGCCCTTTTAAAATTTGCTTTCTTATATCTAATATTAAGGCTATTTTCTCACTTGGTCATGCAGTAGCTAAGGCCAAGTTCCATGGACATTGCCCTTGAAGACTTAGTTAGTTTAGTTACCTTTCATCAGTAGGAAAGAGCCAGAGATGCCAGATTTGAACCCTGGCAAATGGCAAATGAGACCAGTGAAGATTTACACACTGGCCTTGCTCTGAAGATGAATCAGATGTGGGGGTGACCCATCCTGTCTCATTTCTCCTGTCCCTTCTTCTCTGGGGGTGGTTTGGATGCAGTTAAGTGATGTGAACTGCCAGTATTTGGAGACGAGGGGTTTGAGAGCCGGTTTCAGCAGCCGGATCCAATTTCTCAGCAGTGTTGTGTACAATTGGGCTGTGTTTCATCATACTCACTTTATTAAAATAAGTGTTACAAGAGGATTGCTCAGTGACTGAGTGAGGATTTTCCATTGCAGGCTCTGCAGCCTTTTCCTGCTTCCTGGCTCTCTTTCCTCCTCGTGCAGTACCACACATGGGATAACTTTGCTTCAGAAATGATCTTTTTTTCAAAAGGGCAGCAGAGGCCCATGGCCTGTGTGAGTAGGATGGGATTTTAAGGATTTCTTGTTTATTCCCTCTCTCTCTCTCCTCTGAGTTTAACCTTCCAATTTACTGTTGTGAGTCCACAGGACATACCAGGGAAACAGAATGCATTGGGTCATGTGCGGCCCAATTCCCCTACAAGCCCAAAGTGGCCCTTCTCTGCAGAGACTGCCTCTCTGAAGCATTTCTAGGGACCACACAAGTCAGGAGCTGTCTGAATAGTTTGTCTCGTTTCTTCTGCCTAAGCTTCCTTCACTCTGTGAATGTTTTGGTGAGGGCAGAGAAGACAAAAGGTATTGGAGGAGAAGCAGATCACCTCCACAAGGCAAAGAAATCATGAAAAGAGGAACTTTGGGGAGAAAAGACAAAAGTAATTCAATAATTAATTTTTTTTTCTTAGGCTCCTCTTTCAGATGAGAAGCATGCAGCACGTCTTGACCTAGTTCCCTGAGTATCACAGAAGTCGTGAGGTAGGAACTGCTTCAGGGAATGTTCATGGACAAGTATTTCTCTGCCAGAAGGCAGCTGATCTGCTGGAACTGAAGCTCTCCACATAAGTGTGTTTTGTCAATTCTTTTGTTGGGAAAGAGGTCTGGAACCCAGGCTAGATAGGAGAGGTCATGGCCGATGAATGCTTCTCTGAGATCTGGTTTCGAGTCTCTGCCATTTCCAGCCTTATTGATGACACTATTGTTTGCCCCCTTCCCCACTTCTTATTTGGATTTTGGGGCCACGTGACATCAAATAATACCATTGGCTCTTGCTGTGGAACGTGGTTTTTCCTAAACTTCAGAAACTGCTGTGTAATTAGGCTTTCACGTAAATATTCAGGAGAAATAACCTGGGACCGCTCCAGTCTGGGTCATCACAGTGCTTAAGGCATCCTTGCTGGTGATAAGACAGGGAGGAAGTGCTTCTGTGTTGAGGTGGAGGGAAGGAAGTCCTGGGGAGCTGGCTCGTGGGTCAGTTTTGGATTGCCAGTGGTTACACAAGAGGTTTGGCTACAGGGCTAGCTTGTGGACTAGCCAAAGACAAGGTTGTAGCTCCCACATCCACACCTCTGGCGATGCTGAATTGCTAAAGTGTTCATCAAAGAGCATGGGCAGGGGGCACGTTTTGAAGGAGAATGTGTGGTTGCAGAGACAAGTTTGAAAGCCTGGCTGGTGTCTAGTTGGTCCTAGCAGAACATCAGAGAGCTCGTAGGTGCCCTGCCTGCGTGCCCTCCACACTGGCTGGGCTGCCCACAACAGTGACAGGTCTGTCTGTCCTCCAAAAGGAGATGCCCTCAGTGAGCATCCTGCTGCTGCGTGTGGAGACCATCTGAGAGCATGGCCCGATTGCCTTAATTCCACTCCCTTCTGGTGTGGAGAATGATTCTGGGACTACAAGGATAATATTTCATGCTCTTTAGGAAACAAAATAGGTTGACTGGGTTTTACAAAGCAAGAAAACCAACCAACCTGCAAATGACAGAGCTGCTTAGCAGTTGCTACAACGCATTTCAGCAGTGAGGCTGTGGCAGTGCTGTCTTTCCCCAGTGTATTTGGTTCCCAGGGGTGACAGGACTGCCAGGATGGCAGCGACAGCCGGAGTTTCCAGCAGGCTCTTTCCCTGCCCTCCTTTGCTGTGCAGCGAAGTCTGTGGAGAAAAGCACGCTTGGTGCTGGTGGGTTGCCATGGAAAGAACTGCCACGTTGCACAGAGTTCATGGTGGAGTGTTTGGTGGCTGTTTCTTTTCGAGAGAATTTTCACAAACGTTTTAAAACCGGGTGACCATCTAAATTAACGCAAGCTGGTCACAGAATCAGTGTCTCTTGAAATGATGTCATTAAGGATTTTGGTTTTTTTGTTCTTTCCCTTGGAAGGAGCGCACATGTGTTTTGGCAAACAAATACAGAATATTAATGTCACACCGGATTTTGATGACTGGATGGTTGGAGCCTGTTTTGCAGCTCTGAGGAGAGAGCACGAAGGAGGAGGGTTTGCTAGAGAGGGTGGGGGTGAGCAATAAGCCCTGGGCACGCTGCTGCAGGCCTGGTCCTGGCATCCCAGAAACAGGAGGAGAAAAAACCAAGTTTTAAAAAATTCTTTAAAAAGAGATTTAAACAAATACCCTTCAGTGAGAAACAGTTTTATGGAGCAGTTCTCCTCCTTTTCTGCATTTCTCAAGTATTGCTCAAGCATTATTGTTACGGTTTCTTCATCTGGAGGAGCTATGAAGTAGCCCTAGGGGAAATCCAAGCACCAGGGAGACAGAGAGGCTGATGCCTGCGCTGACTCCAGCTCTGAGCCAGAGCTGGGAATAGTGAGAATGCTGGGATTAAAATGTGTGGGAGGAGGCAAGCATACTTTGTCACACTGAGGTGTTCTGGTGGTAAACCCTTCCACTGGTAAGAAACAAATGAATGGGAGTTCTTCTGTCGTTGTTGTTGTTTTCCTTGACATTTTATTCCTCAGTACAGTAATAATTTTTGGTCCCTTTTGTGGTTTGGGATTGTAAGGGGTTTTCCAGGAGTGTTTAGTGCCAAAGCATCCAGGCTATGGATGGTCCAGATCAAACTCAGTTATGAAAGTAGGAACTGGTTTGATCAGCATCCCTTGATGCTTAAAATGAGAAGTGGAAGAAACAAAACCTGTCCTTCTTTGTGGCATGTTCTGGGGAGAAAGTCTCCAAAGGCATGGATTGTGCTAATCTGATTGTATTTACAACTGTGTCAGTTTCTACTATTTTTTAATACATAACAGGTCTTATGAAACTTTATTTACTTGCAAAGATCCTTTTCACTCTCTTCCACTGTATATTTCCAGAAGAATCCCTGGTTCTTTTGAACTGGAACATTAAATTGTTTGTGAATCATTTCCTCTTTGTATTTCCAAAGTGAAATGAAAATGCAGAGACATTTGCATCCTGCTAAATCCCATTTTTTTCCCAGCAGCCTAGTGTTGGGGTGTGCTCATCCTCTGTCCCGTACATCCCATGCTGGCATCCTATCCTAGAGCTCCAAGGTGCTGGCAGCTCCTGTCCTGGCCTAGGGACCCTCATTTCAAGGGCCAGATGAGGGAAAGGTGGGACAGGCTGGATTCAGAGCTGCTGCACTGAACAAAAAGTTACATCTATACACACAGAGGCTGGCAGATCAGACAGAGAGAAATGTTGCACAGAGGAATCACATGTTGTTAGGTAGGATCAGATCTGTCTGCCAAGTTTCTGGCCTCTTGAAGACAAGAATATACTACCTGGAAATCGGAGAGCCTTACATTCAGGTAACTTTGCAGTATCCAAGTAGAAAAAGCTGTGCAGAGAGACTGAGGGGAGAGCTCTGGCACTCGCTCAGACTCATCCTTGCAGCAAGTCTGGGTCGAGGTCACCGGAATTAAAGGCTCCCAAAAGCAGCGACCGCTCCCCTGTCTGCATGCTGGCCTGCAGCATTCAATACGGGAAGGAGGATCTCATGTTGGGGAGGGGGACAATGTTTGGGTGTGTGGGTCACAATCTTTGGGGGAGCATTTCTAACCCAGCCACGGAAACCCAGCTCTGTGTGACAAGGGGGAAGGATTGCATTGTGCGCTCCACTTCTGGCATGGACAAAGGTCCTTTGTGGCCATGCCAAATTCTCCCAGCAGCAAAACTGTTACTGTGCACAGAGGGCAGTGGCTGTGCCCTGTGACAAATTGCAGCAGCCACGGGTGCTGCAGGGAGGAAGAGGAAGCTCATTTGATCCCGTGATCTCCAGGGGAAAGATGGCGTTTGTGTGCCTGCCTGATAGGTGCCTATAGGGACACTTAAACTGTGCATACCCACCTGAAACCTCAGCGTCCTGTGTGGCAAGACAGGCCTTTCCCCCATAAGTAAGCACAGTTTTGAAAGGCTTTCTAACTCTGGGGTTTTTGTTTGGTTTTGGGAGGGGTTTAATTAAAAATTTTATTTATAATCAGTGATTTTCCTAGAGAAAATAAATATTTGATTGGCAGCATATTTGTTGGACAACTGAAGAAATTAAAATAGTGTCACTTGGTGAACAACTTCAGCTCCAAACAGCTTTTGATTTCACACTTCATAGGCTGTAGACATCTGGAACATCAGTGATGCTTTAGCTGGTTTCTGATGGCAGACAGTAGTCGGTGTCTTGGTCTTGTATTAGATGCCTTAAATGCTCAGTAGGCTGAGGAAAGTGTTTTGTAATCTGCAGCGAAAGGAAAGCATGCAAATGTTTCAAAAGGATCTTGCTGGACTTGCTATTTATTGTCTCTCATCCTCTACTGTGGAACCATGTGATAGGTTCTCTGGGACACAGTTTATAGGATTACACTAAAACAAAGTGTTTTGTATGTGTATGAGGACTGGGTGCTTACTAAGAGAAGGAGAAATAATTAAATATACTTTGTTTGCACAGTGCTGAGATAAAACATGAAGGTAATAAGGGGGAAATTATGTGGTGGGGTGATCTGAGTGGGAATTGCAAGAGATGAAGTACTGCAGGTGTGGTGAAACAACTTCATCAAGCAAAGGCACAGCATGTGATTAAAATGACAGAAAGCAGTGTAACTAAGCATCTCTTAGATGGTTGCTTTTTCAGCATTTGATCTCAGAGCTGACAGGAACTGACCAAGGAATGATGTGATACATGCTAGGAATGCTCAGCTTGTACCACCAACAAGCAGAAAAAAATGTATGCTCTTGACCTAAAACAGTGTGGGTCAACTCATCCAGGGCCGAGAGAGAGAAGAGAACAAGTGTATTGATGGTGCCCACAGACTTTGTATGAGATGGGATTGCCCTGAGAAGATCTCCATCACGTGGGAACCCTCCCTGAAATACTTGGTTTTTTCCAGAATTTTGTCAAAAAGTGGAAAGTAGGATTCAAGGAAAGGAAGACCAGGAGGAATTGGTGTGGTTTGCTAATGATATGCTTTGCAGCAGCTGCAGAGGAAGGTAGCTTTTATTTTGTGCGAGGACAGGGGGAGGTTTAGCAACCTCAGTAGAGAAGCTTCTCTCTTGTGTATGTGCACCTGGCCCAGTGAGTGATTTCTGAGAGAAGGCAGAGGAGTTCAGACCTTTTATCTTTAGACTTCTGCTTCCTCCCATGAGCCTCCTGGAGAAAGTTGTGGTGGTTTTGTGACTTTGGTGCTTTTTTGCTGGGACCTAATCTGTGAGTACCAGCTGCTTTCGCAGGGGCTGTTAAATGTTTTCCACTTGTGAGCTGGGAGGATAACCTGAATTTACTGGAGATTGGAGCAGTAGCAAAAACCTCGAAGCAGTTTCCAGCCCTGGTGAAGACCTTGCTAAGGCATGATTTTTGCACTGTGCTACCCTGTCTTGATGGCAGCAAGCTGTAAATTGACTTGGCCATTTAGCAAAGCCTCTGCCATGCTCTCTTCATGCCTTAATTGCCCATTTGAGCAATGGGAATAATAGCAGTGCCTTAACTCACAAGCCTGCTGTGAGGATAGGTGTCTTAACAGCTGTAAAGCCTCCAAATATTGGAGCAGTGGGATCCTCTGATCACCACGGGTCATTAACTATCTAAGGCAGACTCCTACATGAGGGGAAAGGACCTAAAAAAGATACTTGTTTTACCTGGTGGGTGGAAGTCATGTCATTGCTTTTACAGAAGAAAAGCCTCTAAATGCAGAACTTATGTTTTTCATGGTCTGATACAAGGCCACTTTTAAAACAGCCTTTTCTTTAAGCAAATAGCGCACAACAAAAGATAACGTAAAATGCGATGAGATGAGTGAGTGAAAATTATTTACACCAAGATATTTGCAGTGCCCCTCAGCTGAACCAAATCTGCTCATCAGCCAGGAATCCCAGGAGGTCAGACTGATGCAAGGCGCTGCCTATGCAATTCTTCCAAGCATCTCACTCCTCTTAACCAGCAGCAGACAGCTTTCCCACGTGCTGCTTTTTGTCTCTGTCTTGGCTAGGAGATTGGAGTCTGGCTATAGTAGTGAAGAAATTGTGTCAGGTTTGAAGAAGGAGATGTCTTTTTTTAGCAGTATAAGGGTTCATCTGTATCAGACAGGAGTCTCCTAAATAGAGATCCAGGCTGGGAAGCACATGTGCATCATCTGCCAGCACTGTAATGTCATTCATCTGAATTTGTTTAGTGAGTGGGAGCCCAGACTTGGTTCTGGGCATAGGCAGCTTGGGTGTCTGCAGCTCTGTTTGTATGGGGTCTGCTTGCACATGGCAAACAGCACATGGCATTTTGACGTGGGACCCCTGGGGTTTGCCTCCTCGGTTCAGCAGGTCGCTGAACTGTGTGAGTTAGGCCAATGGCTGACTCCTCATGTGCTTAAAATTGGAGCTGCCCTGAAGTGCCTTGGACATCAGATTTGTTTGGTATCCCCTGGCTGAGTTTGGAGGTCACTGGGTGTTCAGGTCCTGTGAAAACTGGTGTGGCAGTTTCCAGGAGTGGTCTTGTTTTGCAAGAAGTATGTTGAAATTCCTGCTTCTGGAAGTGTTGAGGTGAAACATTTCCATTTCATCACTGTGCAAGTATTCGGTGTGGTAGGCTGCAAGACACAGCTTTGTACCCCAAACCCAGCTTTTGGGCTTCTTCCTTCAACAGCATCTGGTACTTTAGCTCAAGAGTTTTCATTCAGGAAATTAATATTTTTAGTTGTTTGAGTTTATAAGCCAGACCTGATGTTTTAAAAGGCAAAATTACTGTGTACCAAAGCAGAAGTTCAGACTGTGTAAGCAGTGTCAATCAAGATGACTTGAAGCGATAGCTGTTGAGTTCACCAACGTGTAGGCAAGTGGATAGGGAAGTAGGGACAGGAGAGAACAGCAGTGCTTGTGGGCCACAGGTAAAACCATCCTGTGGGAGGGGATGTTATGCTGCTCTGCTTGTAGCGTGCTATCTTCTCATCTGCACTTCTCATTGGGGAATGTGAAGATACACAGAGAAGTGGTTGGGAGGGGAAGAAAGGGGTACAGTGATTCATCAGCTGTATAAATCACAAACCATCTGCGTTTCTCTAAAACATCGTGAATGAGTCAAACGGAGAGCTGTGCAGCTACAGACACACAGGTTACTAATGTTTTCTGTTAATTATTGATCTCCCCCCTCTCTTGGGAGTTCCGTAGACTTTCAGTGCTGCAGTTGTGGTGAATGAGGCTGATGGAGATGCTGCTTCCCATATTGGACAAATAGAGTTGGCCAAACCTCCCATAGGTGTTCTGTACGGCTTGTCTTGTTCAGACATGACATGCTTGGTGACAGAAGTTTCTTCTCCTTTGTTTTTCCCTCAAATCTAAAAACTTCTTAGAAGTGGTCACCAAAACAGTCTTGTGGCCTCAGTCTTCTCTCCTTCCCCTCCATCAGGTCCTCTGGGGGCTTTTTCCCATTTCCTGCTGTGGTATATACCATGTATGTGTCAAAGCCAAGACACGTGGGGCTCTAGGGGCTACTTCTTGAGAAGTGAAAGGTTTTGGGGGTTCTTTTTAGAAATTCAGAGCTCATTTCTACCTTGCAGCCTTTTAAGAGGGACACCTAGAACGTGCATGTGATTTTTATTTTGTTTTCCCCTTTGCAATTCACCTGCAAAAGTGTTTGAGTGCCTTGATAATTTTATTTGGAAAAAGTTGACACTTAACTGACTAAAGGCAGGATGCTGTGGTTCCCAGAGCAGAAAAATTTGGGAACAGATACAAGCAGTGTAAGAAATACTAAAGCAGGAAAACTTCTGCACTGTTGCTTGAAGTTTTGCAAGCAAAGTGAAGAAATCAAATGATTCTGTCACAGCTCGTCTTCTTTTTGCTTTGGAAGAAATTTAACTTAGAGTGTCTCTATAGTAACAATAAATCTGAAGAGAAAAAATATGTAATAACATATAAAATATATAGTTACATTGGAAATGTACAGCTGTTTCTTGTCTAGGTGGCAGTGTTATGGAATGGCAGGTGACATGGAGGAGAAAGGGGACCAGATGTCGCTGTTAAGATATTTGATCTAAACAAATAAGAAATTATTACTAAAAATTGTTCTAGGCAAAGAATACTTACTTTAACATACCCACCCTTTCCCAGAAAAAAATTGCTCTTTAAAGTGTATCTGAAAAGAAGTTAAGCTGAATTCTGACAGGATAAACTATTCTTTTCCTGCATAAAATAAAAGACTGATACATCCAGCATTTAACCCACTAAGCTAAAGGTAGTGTCTACAGATAATTTTTATTTTGTGTCTGTGAGTCTCTTGTCCTCCTACCACATGATGCTGGATAAAAACTAAATATGAAAAATTACTTATATCCAGTGACTTTAATTTAGTCCAATGATGAGAACTCAGTGAGTTGCACAGACAAGTAATTAAACTAATTAGAATGAATGTTTTTATAGCATTTCTATTTCTCTCATAAGAAGTCTGTTGGTCTTTATTTCTCTCTTCTGAACGTGCAAGTACCCACCCTAGGAGTAAACACTAAACACACCACTGATTAAAGGAGATAATTTTGAAAGGGTACATGACTATTATTTTGGAGCTTGCTGGCCCTGGAAGCCACCAATGCTCAGTGTTGGACAGAGGATGAGCGCCTCTGTGGATGTTGAGAACATTTGCTGATGAATCTGACTGTATCTTGCATGGGTTGTTCATGCATCATCTTGCTTGGAAGAGGTCAATTTGTATTCCTCCTTCCCAAAGGAGAGAGCGAGGCCTCAGCAGGACATCCACTATCACCTTCTGGGTTTTGAGTGTGCACAGCCAGGTGCCACTGGGATGTGGGGTCCTTTTGTGTCCTTGAGAATCTACAACTCCAGAGGAGGGCACCAGCTGAGTCACCTGTTCAGCAGGACATGGATGCACGTGTCTCTGGCAGAAGCACACACTGCAAAGTAAAAAGGCTTTCCCCAGACTGCACCAACTTCACAAACCAGTGGGAGCTGCAGCAATCACAGTTACCCACATGTCCCATTTCGTGTGCAAGCTGTGGGTTGCCAGCCCTTTTTGTGGAGGAGGAAGCAGTGTCTGGGAAGCAAGGAAACCTGGATTTTCTCCCCACCTTGGCACTCCAGTTCTCTCCCTCCTGCCCGTTGTTGCCCTGTCTGCTCCGATGTGTGCCCTCCTGCAGAAGGACCATCTCCTGCCTACACAGAGATTAAGGCCACTGTTTTAGGTGGAATAAGTGACTCCTGCTACAATATAAGTATCTTTTTCAGGGCGTGAACCAGTCTGTAAAGTGCAGTTTCTAGTCACGAGTAGATTTTTTTCAGAAAGCAAAAAAGCTAGTCAGGCCTAATCCAGTTTTTAGCAACTGAATTAAGCCTGCATTTAAAAAAAGGCGGGGGGGGGGGAAGTACAAGCAAGTGATTGCAGATTGGTACTTATAATAGAAAATTCACAGCACGCAATGTTCAACTTCCCCTTCTCTGGGAAGGGCTTGGCCTCTTGTGCTCATACCACCATTTTCCCCGCATCTTTGGCTTAGCAGCAGCTTGAATGAGAACATTTTAGTTCAAAAGAACAGCCTGTTAGCAGTGTACTCTGAAATAAGCCTATTCCATGGTGCTGCCACACAACCTATTCTGGTGAAGCCTACAAAGGGGTTTTTTTTCCCCCAAACTACCTGTATTTTTCAGAGTAAGTTTTTCTGTCTCTACACAGTGGTCACATCACAGCTGAGCTGTTAAAGTTAAGAGGCAGCCTTCATGTGAATAATTTCATCATGCAGTTCTCCAGGATTTTCTACAACTGTTGGGGCCTTAAAAAACCCTTCCATTCTACCCTCAGCCCACCAAAACTTCCCATTCTTGTTTTATCTATGTGTTTTTACAGAGTGTCTCAGTGACTGTGCTGCAGGGGGGTGCAGGGCAGGGGTGGGATGTGCACTGGATTTGCTTCTGCCCCCGTTCATGTGTTGACATCCAGTTTCACAGGGTGTGTTGCTGAGGAAGTCAGGAGTCCCGGAGGCAGTTTGGTTTGCTGATCGCCCTTGAAAGGTGTGAGTCTCTGATCCTTAAAAGAAAATTATCAATCCCTGCTTCCCTGTAGACAAGTATTCATGGTCACAGCACCCTGTTACAGACATCTATGTGGGAATTTTTTTATAATTAGAAATGTCTACATCAACATATGCAAACTGTCAGTTTTACTTTTTCACATGTCTGCAAAAATTATTGCTGTAACAGTCTGTATACCTCCCCTTTAATTGGGATTTATTCAGCTTACAAAGAGCTGTAGAAGTGTTGGAGCTCTGGGCTGGTCTGACTTAAATGCTGTTTTAAAAGCTCTTCCCTAGTACACAAAACCTGCCTTTCTGTGTGGGTTTCTTTTTTTTTTTTGTAAATTGCTACAGTCCCAATCTATCATGCAGGAATTATTTGCCCTGGTATGCTTCCACTTATTCTTCTGTATGTAATTAAGCAATGTTTTTAAGTGTTTTATCACAGAGGAGAGCAACAGCATGTTTTTTGCTGTGCTAGTTGATGTGTTTTTTGATATTACTGTAGCAGCTGCATGCTGAAAACAGTTGTAAGGAAGGAAGAACATCACCCTAGGCATGTTCCTTTTTTTGCACCATGAAACGTGTATCTCCCCTCTCATCCTTGTATTTGTAGGAGAAAAATGTTGCCAATGACTTTAATGAATGTGAGTTCAGCATCTCTGATGGGGAGCAGGATGACAGCTCTGCTCTGTGCTGCCTCTGTTTGCATTGCTGCAGCCTTTGTGGACAAAGAGTAGATGGTCATGGGGGGCTTATGATGCTGTCAAGTAGTATCAGTTAGTTTCTGCTCTGCTCTGAACTCCATGAGCATGACTTCTGGGCAGCCACACAGGTTGGAGTCAAGTGTTAAAATCCGAGATGCTCAGAGGGACACAGCATTTGGGTCCTAGGGAAGTCAGGGACCTGCAGGTGTGGAAGGTTACGAGAGGAGATGGTTGAATATACCCAGGAATGAACAGAGACACTGAGGTCCATCATGATGTGGTTGGTCACATGTCCTGGAAGGGGTGGCAAATTCTTCAGCTCCGGAAAAAGGGTGGTGCAAGTGGTGTCCCTGCTTTAGAAAGCAACCTGCAGTGTTTGCAAGGTGGTGAGCGGCAGGGCCTGGCTGGTGTCCCAGGGCAGAGCATGGCATCTGTGTTGAGGTTTGCTGAGATCCACTTACTGTGAGATAAAGTGGGATGGTATTCCAAAAGAACCCAGGGACTGAACAATTTGTGCCCAACTAGTCCTTGCTAGTGAGCTCTGTGCTGTGTACCTCCTCTGTTACTTCTGCTGCGTCCCCGAGCTGGGGAAGGGGCGTGGGAAAGCTGTGAGGAGGAGTTTGTACCTTTGTGATATAAAATGTCACGTTCAGACAAGGGGAGGGGTGTGGGTGTTAAATTACAAGGATGTAATTTGCTGTTGCTTGTCCTGCATAGCGGAGAAGATGCTGTTCGTGGAGACTCAACTCCTAAGCAGTAAAGCAATAAAATATTTCCACCCTCTTCAAACATCAGCCAGCCCTTGCAAATGAACACTGCTATATTTCTGTGCTTATTTGCAGATATCCTCATGCTGGTGGTTTTCCCACTGTTCGTCTTCAAATGAGGCCAGGTGCTGGGAACTCTCTGCCAGCACAGGGCAGAGCAAAATATGCAGCAAGATGGAATAAAAAAGATTTTATTGGCAAAGTACACAAGTGTCCCTAAAGTGTTCAGGTTTTTCCTGTCTGTCTGTTTGTTTGTTTGTTTTTAAAAGCAAGGTTTATCTGTGAAAAGTAAAGATCCATTTGCACTGCCTGGGGAGTTCAACCTCTTTCAGCCTCTGTTTACTTTACTCCAGCCCTTGGCTGTGAAAGCAAGATGCAGCATAAAGCAATGATACTTCTGATGCGCTTTTTCCTTTCTGATAAAATTAAGGTTTTCTGTGCTCTTGAATTAGACGTACCTTCAAATTTGGTTGTCTTTAGACAGCCCTTTCCAGACTCAGTCATGTTTTGAGGTAGGAGGGAAAACAGGCAGCATCTCCCCCCTGCCCTACCACTTCCCCAGCCACAGCTCACAGAGTTTTGAATGATGCTTTGTGCAGCTGAGTTGTGTCCCAGGTGCCATGGAAAATTCCTGCTCTGCCACCACCTTGGAGGAGCCTGTGGGAACAGCACTGCAGAAAAGGAGTTCAGTTTCTACCCAAATACTTGTGTTTTGTTGTGGGGGAAGTAGGGTGTAAAATTAGCTATGTACACAAGGTAAAGATGGGAGAGAGTGAAAAGATTTCAGTATTCAGCAAGAGAAACATTTTGGATTTGTTTTTATCATCCCTTAGCTTGGACTGTACAGTTACTTTATGCTGATGGAAGGTGGCATTGCTACACAGGCAAGTGTTTTCCAGTGCCAGCCAGGCCTAAAAATGTGGTTTATTTTCCCTGTGTGAATCTCCACAGTTTCCCAAATCTGGGGCCAGGCGACCAGATCGGAAATTTGGCATTTCCTCAGTCACGCACAGAGTTGCTGTTAAGATCCCGCTTCATTCTCTTGTCAGATGCTCTGTAGCCATTTTAACAGGAGTCCAGTTGATCAGAGGACTGTGGCTGGATTATTTAATTAGTTAAATGAATTCCAGAAATTAAATGAAGACCGATTAGGGCGTGACTCATAAGTGCTGTGACACACTTTTGGGGAGGTAAGTTTGAAAGAAGGCATTGCTTCTGAGCAGCGTGCTCCTGTCCTGGATTGCTTTGCTGCAGCAAAGCAAATCAAAAGTTTTTGTTCTTGCACACAAGTTCTCTGTGGTTGGTTTAAACCCCGTTCACAATGACAGGTTCTGCTTGGAGCCAAGCACTTTTGGTTTTCACCTGGTTGGCTTTTGCTGCTTTGTGCATTTGCTCATTTAAAAAGAAAATTCAAAAAATGAGATGTTTTCTTTTTTTCTTTCAACCCCCTGCAGTATGGGGAGAGACAAGCAAGAGATGTGGCAGGTGAGCTGGAGGGATGAGGACTGTATTCCCTCCCCATGCACAGTGAGTATGCAGTGAGCTCACAGGGCACCTGCTGACTGCACCCCTGCACCCCACTCCTGTGGCCACTCCGCAGTGGCGGCAGCAGCCAAAAAAAGGAGGTCATTTGTCCAGGATCCTGTCCATAGCAAAATACAAAGTGAACAAGGCCAGCTTTAGGGATGGAGGTTGACCTGACCATGGTGCAGCCCCGCACTGAATATCAGATGTGGATTGTGCCCCTTGAAGGAATGCATATCCTGTGGATGGAGCTCAGGTGATAAAAGTGTAGCTCAGGTTCCCATCGGGATGTGCTGGTTGCTAAGCCATTGCATTGCAGGAGCTGGAGTGGCATCGTTTATCAGTTTTGTCAGGAGCAACACCACATATTTAAAGCTGTCTGCTGGGGCTTTGATGTTCTGGCAAGTGGCTCATGTTTGAAAGCTGTGAGATGCTCTTGATGCTTTCTCTAATGTTCTGGGATGGGCTGTGGCAGTCCCTGCAAATGTACATGATGTACCTCCCAAAGATGTGTCTTAGGTGCGGGGGGGTCCCATCTTCCTTTGGAACTTCCTATTGCTTTATCCCAAATTACATCCTTACTGAGGTCCTAGAGGAGCTATAGCTTGGAGGTACCAACAAACTGTCCTTGTTCAGGCAAGTGTTGAGCTTCTCCTCCTCCCCACCTTTTCAGCGTGTGGGTTGAAGGGACAAAGTCAGTCTGTAGCTAGTTCTGAGTGCCCCAAACTGCACATCTTAGACTAAAAGTAATTTGTTTCCTGTACTGATCTCTAAAAAGAAGCATTTCACTTGGGCTTGATTTCTGTGGTGCATCGTGAGTGTCATGTGGCAGAAAAAAATCTACTCAAAGTGTAGGGTTAGAAAACCAGCAGTTAGACATGCAGAAAAACACTCAGTGGAAAAGAAGAAGGAAGAGAAGCAGCAAACTGTACAATTTTTAGAAAAACTGTAGCAGATAGACTTTTTCATCTTTCCACACACTTAGATATGTTTTGAAGGGACCTTGGCCCTTCCTTTTTATTGGAGCATTCTTGTTTGAGGCCAGTCCTCCTGTCCTCATAAGAATTGGGAGCTTGGTGCAGCAGAGAGCTTGCTGAGCTTCCAGAGACTGGGGAATTCAAAACATTTAGTCTGACTTTTAAGAAACCTTTGATTGATTCAAAGCTGTAACCTATATGTTTCTCCTCCACTCCTTCTCTTCTATCACATTCCTTTATGTTCCTAGCTTTTTCTTCCTGTGGAGAAGGGGGGAAATTCAGTTAAATATAAATAAGCCTTCCTCTGTCTTAGATGTCGTTTGAATGTTCTTCCTTTTGCTGATGTTGCCACATGAATTTTGCAGGCGGTCATACATTAAAACAGGAACAGACCATTAGGTGCAGCTGTGGCCTGGGAGGGAGAGGGAGAGCAAGACTCAGAGGAGCATCCTAGGAGCCATGGCTCCATCCTCATCTTCATTACCCTGGCCCAGGGCACTGCCTTGCACCTCCCTTCCCTCATCTAAGAAAGTCAGTATCACAAATGTGGGATCTGCAGGGAAGAGTGAGATGACCTGATCACCTTCACCCTGTTTCCAGCACCAGCTGGGCTTACAGAGCCTATTCTGCCCCTTCTCTCATCTTTTGGCCTGTTTCAGCCAAATTTGGTATAAGGAAAGAAGCTTCAAAGCTAATTAATTTTCTGCAAGCACAGTTAAAAATGGGTGATCAGGAAGATGGGCATTGGGACAGTTGTGTGTTTGTCTCTAGCTTCTGATCCCATCTGCAATGGGACACAGCAAGTCACAGATCACAGCCAGCATACCTGTGGAAGGATGATCGCAAGGGGAAGTACAAGGGGAATTTTGAAGGAATACCTGGAAATGATAGAGAACATTCAGTGTGATCCAGTTAACGATCAGTTGGCACAGATCTACAGAAAACCAGGCATTATTGCTTTCACTGTTCTCCTGCTTGTTTATCATTAAAAGGCAGCAGGAAAAAAAAGAAAATACTGGCTCAGAGGCAAATGCTTTGGGGAATGGTGGTGACTATGTTGGTGGTCCCAGGTTAGGGGGAGATAGCACTGGGTCTTCCTGACCAAGGCAGAGCCATAAGCCTGTGGGCAGCCCCATCCTTGTTTCACAGAGCTCAGCAAATACGCTCCATTTTTCAGGGAAGCACCGGGAGCTTAAATGCACCCTTGAAAGTCAGCCAGATGCTCTGATGCTTCACCAAGTGTGCAGGGAGCGTGCGTGGGCTGTGTCAGGGCTGGGATGGCAGGGGTGGCAATGGCTGTGAACACAAGGCACCGTGCAGTTATGCAGAGGCATCTGCACCATAACAAATAGTGTCTGCATGGCATCTTCTCCATGGTGTGTTTGGTGTTTCACAGCTTGAGTTTCACAAGAGCCTTATCCGCGAAGGTGCTGCGTGGCGAATTCACGCGTGAAGTGTTTCGTGTATGGGGAATTGCTTCCTGCTGGGTTTTGAGTGCGTAGAGCTGGAAGCTGCCATCCCTGCTTTTATCCCCAGCTGGAGCTGCTTCCTCTGGCAGTATCTTGTTTTGAGTCTCCATATGTACAGGAATGGTATGATCTGTGACAGGCAGAGCAGCAGCACTGTGCTCTAGAGACCTGCAGAGTATTCCTTAGCTGCAAACAGAACCGAGAAGCTGGCGGCTGCTTTCACAGTTTCTCTCATGCCAAGGCTCAAGCAAAAGGAGCAGACACAGGGACAGCACTCAGGTGGTTGTAAAGTGTCTGCTGATGTTGGACGTGTCCAGATGTGACTGCAGTGGGATTTTATTTTGTTAGATCTTCGTGTCTTCAGTTCTGGATGCAGCTTATCATTTACAATCTTCACAATAAGCAAATGTGCATTTGGAAGTGATCTTTAAAGATCATCCAGTCCATCCCCCCTGCAATGGGTAGGGGCATCTTCCATTGGACCTCTAGTTCAGATTCTCCATTTAGAATACTTCTGCAGACTTCAGTGCAGGCCTGACCCACTCTGCAAATCTCCACCTTCCGTCCTCCTCCAGTTTGTAAACACCAGTACGTCTCTCGCTCAATTCCAAGAACTCCTTGACTGTTAAATCTGACCATCTTTCCATCAAGACTATAGAAATATTATGAAACCAGAGACCATCTGATCAGGAAGAACAGGAAATTGGAATCAGTGATTAATTTTAAAAAGCATCTTGTCAAATAGGGAAGTGATCTTTTTTTATCTTTTTGTTGATTAATGAAACTCTTTTGACAACTAAATTCTTCATTTTCCCTCCAGCCAGTCCTGATGAGTGCAGGTAGATCCTAAAAAAGCAGGTGTAATTTTTCTTTGTGTTTGTTCTGACTGATGTTTGCCTCACATCCTTCAAAAAATACATTTTACAGAATTCTTGAATTTGGGAACTTTCAAAACTGCTTCAGCATAAAAATCAAGTTTTAAAATGTTTTGGTTTGGCTTCTTTTAATTCTGTAGGGGGTGATGTGCACAAGTTGGGACTTAATTAGAATATCAGTGGGGTCACAGAAATGGACCCTGTTTAAAAGGTATCTGAGGGTTTCTGTGACCTTTGGTAGCTATTTCTGTTGATGTTGAGTGAAAAGTGGTGTTTTAAGGAAACTTTTCTTCTGGAAAAGACTTGATAGGCTCCACAAATCTGCTGTAGTGTCCTGCTGCAGTTGCTTTGAGCACACCTTTTCTCAAAACACAGACCTTTGGAAGTGCTGATTTGCATGAACTCTTCTTTCTCCCATTATTTTACAACCACGGCAGACCCTATAGCTCTATTTAGAAATCCCCCATCATTAGTTACCACGATCATTTAGTAGACATATTTACAAGGTAAGTGACAGTGGGAAGTAATTAAGTTTTATATAAATCACGCTCAATTTCAAATCTGCAGGCTTCAAAATAGTAATTAATAGAATTGCAGCTTCTATAAAAAGATGCAGTATTTATAGCAGTATCTTCTTCTTTTTCCAGCTAAATGCATTGAGTCTAGTGGAAATTAAAATCCCCTGTCTGTTCGTCTTACTTGTTCTAAAGTCATTTTTTTCCTGTGGCACACTTCATTGCAAACTACCCACTGCTTTTATTCTTTGTGGGGAGATTTTTGACTCTTAAAATGATGACAGGGAGGAGGAAGAGTTCGGCAGTATCCAAAATATGCACATGCCTTGCCAATGCACACACCTTGAGCTGTGGCTTTCTGCTAAATTCGTGTTTTATAGATCAGTGCCTAACAAGGTGTGTTTTGTTTCACAGGTGTCATGCAGCTGACAGGTCTGCTGGCAGAGCTGATGGTCACAACCAGGGCAGAGGTTCATTAAACAAAACAGTCAAATAATCAGGGAAGTTTGGAGCTGTTTGCAAGATCTACTGAGTTGGTTGCTCAGCCTGTCAAAAGAAGCCATCACCTGGGACAGCAGCACACTGCCAGCAGCTGCCATGGCTAGCAAAAGAAAGTCCACAACTCCCTGTATGGTGCGAACTTCGGAAGTCGTGGAGCAGGAGGGTGCCGAGGGCATGGAGGCTCCTAAAGACAAGGGGACTGGTGCATCGCAGCAGGACTCCAAAAAAACCTGGCCTTCAGAAAACTCAGTCAAAGACTGTGAAGTGGTTGAGGCAAAGCCCCCGTCTGAAAATCAGTCTAAGAAACCCCAGGGTGGTTATGAGTGTAAGTACTGCCCTTACTCAACACAAAACTTAAATGAATTTACAGAGCACGTTGACACTCAGCATCCAAATGTCATTCTCAACCCCCTGTATGTCTGTGCTGAATGCAACTTCACAACCAAAAAATATGATTCTTTATCTGACCACAACACAAAATACCACCCAGGAGAGACTAACTTTAAACTGAAATTAATTAAACGCAATAATCAGACTGTTTTAGAGCAGTCCATTGAGACTACCACTAACGATGCCACTGTCACAAGCAGTGGGCTAGAAAATGCAGAGTGTGACAATTCACTACATGGGGGAATTAGTGCAAATAAAGTGCCAGTGATGAAACTGGGAAAGCCTAAAGGAGAAACCAAGAAGGGATCCAAAAAGCCAGAAGAGGGAGTTACGGAAAACCATGTGGATGGCACTCTCCCGCACATCATAACGGAAGCCACTGAAGCTATTGCCTGTATAAATGGAGACCTTCTCCATGATGTGTTAGCCCATGTTATGCCCTCTGTACAGCTGCCACCAAATATCAACCTTGTCCCCAAGGTCCCAGTCCCTCTGAACAGTACCAAATACAACTCTGCACTGGACACTAACGCAACCATGATCAACTCCTTCAATAAGTTTCCTTACCCAACACAAGCAGAGTTGTCATGGTTGACAGCCGCATCAAAACATCCGGAAGAACAAATCCGAATCTGGTTTGCTACGCAACGTTTGAAGCATGGTATAAGTTGGTCTCCTGAAGAAGTGGAGGAAGCAAGGAAGAAGATGTTCAATGGTACTATCCAGGCGGTTCCCCAGACCATCACCGTCCTGCCAGCTCCTTTGGCAACTGCAAAAATGCCACAGCCCATCATCCAGACAGCTTTGCCTTGTCAGATACTGGGCCAGACTGGCTTGGTTTTGACTCCTGTGTCAAATGGTTCAACTGTTTCCTGTTCACCAATTACACTTGCTGTTGCCCCGAACCAGGGGCAAAAGAGGACAATACAGACCTTATCAAGTGCCCCAGAGGCCAAGCGTCCTCACGTAGTTCAGGTGCCTGAGATTCCTGCCAAGTTGACTGCTGTTCCCGTGACGCCGGCCAGTGAGCGGAAGAAGACCAAGGAGCAGATAGCAGAGCTGAAGGCCAGTTTCATGGCAAGCCAGTTTCCTGACGATGCAGAAGTCTACCGGCTTATAGAGGCAACAGGTCTTTCCAGAAGTGAGATCAAGAAGTGGTTCAGTGACCACAGGTACAGAAGTCAGAGGGGCATTGTGCAACTTCCTGGTGATGCTTTAGGGAAAGATCAAATAGCACCTTCAGCTGGTCGACATGGCCGGTCATTTCACCCATACACAGATTTTACTCCCCAGAGATTCAAAGAGAAAACTCAAGAGCAGCTTAGGGCCCTTGAAGAGAGTTTCTTAAGATGCTCTTTTCCTACCCAGGGAGAATTGGACAGGCTTCGAGTGGAGACTAAGCTGAGTAGGAGGGAGATAGATTCATGGTTCTCTGAGCGGAGAAAGATAAGGGACAGCATGGAGCAAGCTGTCTTGGACTCAATGGGATCATACAGAAAAATTAAGGATCAAGGAACTCCCAATGGTGCAATAAGCCAGGCAGAACTTCTGAGTAGCTCTCAGCTCCCTGGTGCTTTATCTGGCTCCTCTGCCACATTGAAGAAAACACAAGAGCAAATTCATCTATTGAAAAGCACATTTGCAAGGACCCAGTGGCCATCGCCCCAGGAGTATGACCAGTTAGCATCTCAGACTGGGCTCACAAGAACTGAAATAGTTCGCTGGTTCAAGGAAAACCGGTCTTCACTAAGAACAGGGTCACTTAAATGGATTGACCAGTACCAGCAGCAGTATGCTGGTGATGGTCATAACAAGCAAAGCCAGAAAAAGAGCTCAAAACATGCTGAGAGTCCGAAGAATGGTAATGAGGTGTCTCGGCAGCATTACCAGGAACATAAAAAACTGAATGAAGAGAATGGGGGGAAGCCAGTGGTGAGAGCAAAAAGAGACTGCGAGCCACTGAAAGACTCTTTGTTGGGGAATCAAGCAGAGGGTGTGGACAGGCTGGAGTGCAACAGCCACGATGGCCACGGCAGCGAGGAGAATGAGGAGCCGGCAGAGGTCAGCTGGGTGGAGGTGACGGTGGGCGAGGACGATGCAGCCTCGGACTGCACGGACAGCTGGAGCCAAACGGCCCCCGAGGGCCATACAGAGCTGGCAGACTTGGACTCTGAAAGTATATCTGGAGACAATTCCCACGTATAGACAGGTAATGCTGCTGCTGGTGCCCCGTTCCTCTGAGCCCGCCTTTGTCTGGGTGTGCTTCCAGCATTCTGTAGCCCCTCTTCAGTGTAAGCCCCTGGAGCCCATCCCTGCCGGATGCTTGTCCCTGTTGGATGCCTGAACAAAAGGGAGACCCATTCTACTTGTAAATTAAAGCCAGCTGCATGGTAGGGGAGGGGTTAGTGCCATTTGCCTTGTTTCTTGTCCCCTTGTCAGTCAAGTCCTGGATAAGGGAGGTTTTTCTAATTTTTTTTTTTTTTTTGGCAATAAGCGATTAAACCTTAAAACCTTCTGCCTTTAAACAACCTATGTAACCTCTGCAGCACTTTGCATGAAACGTGCTAGCTGAGCCACCGAACAAATAGTAAGTAACACTAGTCGCTAATCCCCCTTGCTGAGCGATCACTGAATAGAGGCTGTGCCTGGTTTTGCATCTCAGGTCCTTCCTTTGCAGCATCCTGCCATGTTCAAAACAAAAGGTCACTGGGGGAAGGGCCTAGGACACAGATGCTTCTTTATGCAAAAACTAAGAAAGAAAAAAGAGGGTACTGAAGTGGCTCATGCAAATGTGCATTCTTCCTCTTGCAGGTGAGAACTGTCTCCAGTCTCGCTTTGTTCTGCTTGCTCACACTAGAGGCTTAGGAAGTGCCCCAGACTAAGCTGTGTGGGTGTTTAGCAGCTCTTCTTCACAGGATCTTGAATTTAAAAGCAAGCTGCAGAGTCTGGCTTTGGGGGCTCTATGTGATCTTTCTCAGTGCGAAAGGACTTGTTATTTGGAGATCTGAAACCTGTTTCTGATTACAGTTGCACAGGTGTAAATCTGGAGCAAGCACTGTCAGCATTTCTTGCATGTTGAATTGAGTTCACTGGAGGCCTGTAACATTTTTCAGTATAACTGAATCTGTCTCTCCCAAACCAGTTTCCTTAAGCCAGAACTTTAGAGCTTATCCTACAGAAAGCTCAGCATCCTGCATTAAAAGCCATAGTGAGAGAACACCTGTTCGAGAAAACCAGTAATTTTTTGGTATCTAATAAGTAAAATATACTTTAGCATTTCTTTAAAAAATAGAAAAAGAGAAAAAGAAAGCCAGGACTGATAGACGTGCCTCCTCATTTGTATTTAAGGCTTCTGCTATTACAGCTACCAATACTTGGACTGAACTACCTGTTGCAGAGGTACAGGCCCTGCTGGCTAGCACTCCACTTTCTCCATGTGCAATATCTGTCCAAAAGTCTCCTGGATGTTTTCTCTGATTTGGGAAAAAAAAAAAAAAAAGTTGAAGTGGTATTATTTTTAACTGTGAATTCTGTCAGTTAATCTTGAGAAATGTTATGATAGTATCTATATAACAAAATATATTAAAGATTCAGACTGCAGTGCAAGGCACGGTCCTGCATTATCCTTGAAAAAGTTGGTAATTAGGGATGTGAGGAACAGATGTTACCTGTGTGTCAAACACAGGGATTAAAGGAAGAAGGAAGTGGGAACATCAGCCAGAGGCACACTGGGGTGCCACCGGTGTGCAGCCACATAAGAAGAGAGAGCCAGGATCTGATCTACCTTTTAAAGTCAAATGTGTGATGAATAAAGCATTGCGGGATTTTTTTTTCCCTCGGGGTTGTTATTCCAGATAATTTCCCCCTTCCAGCTACAAATATTGATTCTGAGGAGACGGAGTAGACCATGGGCTTGGAGAGGGAATGGGGAGGAAGGCAGGAGCAGGGGGAGTTGCCTGAAACCACTGTTTCTTACAAACCTCTTGTACTATGAAACCAAGCTCTGCAACAGCTCCCTTCCAGCAGCGCAGGTTTGGTGCCTGTGTTTTTGTGCTTGTGAGCAGCATCAGGTATGTTGGAGTGAACCTCCTGCCTCTGTGCCCTGCTACAGATGTTGACCATAAAGCTCCAGGGCTCTGGAGGTGCTCAAGTGTTATCAGAGAGGAATTTTTGTAAGATCTATGATCTCAGCTAAACTGTTGCTGAGTGATCCTTTTGATGAGGAGCTTTCTGGTGGCTGTATGTAAAATACACCTACTGAGAAAAGGAACAGGTCTTCTGCTGCACAGAGCGTGCAGTGAGATCACAGGGCCATTTTGTCCTCTGCTCTTCGCCAGTTTCTCAGTGTGCTGGTCTGGGGACTTGACAAAAGTCTTTTTAATTTTCCTTTATTCTGTAGGTGCCTGCTCTCTGGTGCACACGTGGAGGCATTGTCACAGTCGTTGTGACACAAAATTTGGAAGCTTTATACCCCACACTGATGGGACTCACGGAAAAATCTCAGCTATTTTTTTTTAAGCTTCCATTGTGCAGCCAATCTTAGAAATTTTCAACTAAAACTTTGATGTTAAATTAACAAGGTAACAAGGTGTTACCCTAAGTGACATCCAGGGTATGACTCAAAAGCAGAGACGGTATGGCCTGACAGAGAGCTTGTTTCTGCATGTTGTCATAAAAGCCTGATTTTTGCTAATGTGCTCCTCAGGTACCACATGTAAGAGGTGGACTGAAGAGCTGACAAGAGACTCCTCTTGGCTCTCACACAGCCACACTTACTGCGTGAGTCTTTCACTGCTGAACCCTATATCAGGCAGAAGTGTGCTCCTTTCCTATTCATGCTGTAGCTATTTTGCCAGCTTGATCTACATAGTCTAAAATGAATGTTTGTTAGTGATTGACCTCCATACTCCTTTTG
Organism: Oriolus oriolus; assembly: GCA_013400235.1. Classification (NCBI taxonomy): domain Eukaryota; kingdom Metazoa; phylum Chordata; class Aves; order Passeriformes; family Corvidae; genus Oriolus; species Oriolus oriolus. Next base: position 1,831,316 of record VXBT01013021.1, on the reverse strand, counting down.
ACTGAATTTGTGTGCAGCTTCTTCAGCTCTTCCAGACCATCTCAGTCACTCTCTTTTCCTGTATGTAGCTTTAGGAGATTTTGGAACTATTACAGAGCATTTATGTTACAGCCTAGACAGACCTTTTGCCTTAAAAAACTTGAGTTTTTCCAAAACTGATCGGTGTTTGGCAGATTCTGCTGCTGCTGTGGCAAGAGGGAATTTCACAAGGGACTGAGCCTCTGTGAGAGCAGGATTCATGCCAGGTTCTGCAGTGCCATCCTGGGACTAAGAGGCTCTGTATCTCTTAAGTCTGTATCTGAAGCTTTTGGCAAAATTGGATTTATTCCATGGAGCAGGTCAGGTTTCTTGAACAGTGAGGCTGGGAGACCTGTCCCCATAGGGTACCGGGGCCTTCCAGATGGTGAGTGGCTGCTGTAGGGTGCACTAAAGCCATCTGTGAAAGTGTTCCAGAGACTGTCATGAAGCCCGGTGTCCCTCTTGTAGTGAGGCCCCACTGCTCTGTCTGGAGAGTGCTTTAGCTCCCTTTCCATCAATAGGGAGGTTCCTGCCTTCCTGCAGTACAGGTCAGAATTAGGTCTGTTGTCCTCCTTTGCGCAAACTCAACAAACAAACTGGTTCTGAATTGAATGCGGCAAACCACGGCTCAGACAGGAGAGTGGGACCAGAGCGTGCCAGTGGTTGGCAGCTGCTGCTGGCTTTCTTCAGTATTGTCTCCCTTTGGGGTTTTCCCAAGATCAGAGCTTTTGTATTTTCTCAGAATGATACTTTTTTCCCCCATCACCACCTTTCCACAGTAAATTGTCTTTTTTTAGAGTTATTTCATGACATCCTTTTTTAAGCATGCGCTCTGTAAGATGTAGGCACCAAAGTTTGTGGCTTATGGTGGGAACGAGGTAGCTGAACACCCTGGCGCTGGATGGGTGTGACCACTGCTCTGTGGAGATTTGCCAAAATAAAACCATGCATGAAAGTTGCAGAGCAGGGGAAAAAAAAAAAAAAAAAAGCCTGAAGGCAGTCATCCCTTGCATCTGCTGAATGCATGATACTGAGCAGCAGAGGTTGTCTGGGTCCTCTTGGCATCTCCAGCCCCTTCTGCACTGCTGCAGGAGCTGAGATCACTTGTTTGCCAGTGGCCCAGTGCATTCCTTAGTGTCCAAAATCACTAAAAGTGAACAGCACTGGGGTTTCTCACTTTCTGCCCAAGTTCTCACTTTTCAAGAAGTTTAGAGTTTCATTTAAAAAGCTTGCTGTAGTGCCTGTTACTAGTGCTGGGCTCCAAGTCAGCATCCTGAAGTAAGTCAGCATGATATTGACCAGTGTTTTTTGCAGAATTCTGGTCAGCCTAAAACATTTGAGGGAATGAGGCTGAAGTAGGGAGGATGTGCTTTTTCCCCTGAAACCAGCGAGGTGCATTAGAGCACCAAACTCTAATATAATGAAGGATTTCAGAGGGAGAAGCAAAACCCAATGCAGCAATTAAAATTTTCCAGTGAGTCAGGAGGGGGCCTGTGTGGGAAGGTCTTAAGGATGGGGGGAGGGCTTTTCCCCTTAATGTTGGTGCAAGCCTATTGCCTTTTCCTGGGCTTGACTGCATTGCTTTCTGCATTGCAGATGCCAGATAGAGCTCACTGCTTTCATGGGAAATAACAGACCAGATAGCAACGTCCATAAGAGGTGTGAAATAACAAGTTAGCCCAGGTTTCAGTGAGCACTGCTGCAGGGTGGGTGAGGAGGGTGTATGTACTTCTTGCATGTTTACACCTCAGTGTGGTAAAATTGAGCATAATCCCTGCCACAGAGCCCTTGATTTTTGCTGGGAACTGAGGATTACATGTGAAGTGGTGGCTATTTAAAGGTTGGGTTTTGAGGGGGTCATTTTTTAATCTCTGGTCCATTGTGCAGCCTTTATGTAGGTGCGGGAGTCATAGCAGAACCAGGAAGCTGCTCTGCAGAGCACAAGCACATCCAACTTTTTCCATTGTCGTGTAGTTTGTATAATTTTCTAAAAGCATGTAAAACAAAAAGTATTACGAGAGGATTAACTGGGAGAGAAAGTCTCCTGAAGTCTTCTTGGCCTTAGCACCATCTGTCCTGTGGTTGCAAAGTAGTTGCCTCAAACACGTGTACGCATCATCTTTGAGTCAGTGTGAGAATCTGCCTGAGCTAAGGCTGGGCTGTATATCCCTGTTAGAAATCTATAGGGGATTATTAGCTGGGTGTTACATGCAGCAAAAATCCAACACCCTACCACATGAGGCTGTGATAAGGATAGGCCTCAGGGTACAGTTTACACAAAACAGTGTTACCAAATGTGCAGGGAGGTAAACCTGATGCCATCTTAGTTAACAGCTCAAACAGTTCATAGTGCCTTAAAAAATAATATGCCACTGTTATAATTTTTGCAGGGGTACTCCTCAGCTGCACTGTCCTGATGTTGAAGGGGAAATGCTGCCTGAAAATAGAAGAAAACTCTATTTTCCTGCCTGGGTGAGAGAGCACGTTGCGACTCCAAGTCTCAAACTGCGCTTGTGGAGGCACAGTGAGAAATACTCTCATGGAGCATCATCACGGAATTGTTGATAGTGCCAAAGTCCTACTACTGCATTACAAAAGAGAAGAAAGAAAGAGGAAAAGGTCCTTGTACATAGGTTTCTCTAAGTTTCTCTCCCACCCACTTACCTGCCCAGCCTGTTCCTCTACTGGAACAGATTTGTACAACATAAAAATTTTGTTAATTTTTTTAATAGGTGCAAGTTATTCTTGCATATAATGCAATTGAGAAATTTTGGGGTTGGTTGGGGGGAGGGAAGTGTCTTTTGTGGAGGAAGGAGAGGAGATTTTTTTTTTTTTTCCCTGAAGTGTTTTAAGAAAGAGTTGCAATCTTTTGGAGTTGCCTTGGTGCAGATCAACACCTGAGCCCAGATCCCCACCCCGGTTTACATTTCAGACCAGTTAAACATGTTCTAGAGCAGTGGGGTTTGTTTTTTTGGTTTTTTTTCTCTTGTTGTTTTGACTCTTTTGTTTTGTTCTATGGCCACCTGCTACTGGTTGAAGTATTTAAATCTCTGCTTTTCCATGTTTCTACAAGGCAAGTCTTCTCCAGCTCCTGTACTTCACTTTTCACCAGCCAGCCCCAGCTGTGGGTCTCTGAAGGTTTGGCTAGATTGCCTTTTTTTGGTTATTGGTTTGGTTTTGGGGGGTTTTTTAGCACTTCTTGTTTAAACATGCAGTACAACTCCCAGAGGGGTTGAAGCAAGGAAATTAAGATGCTTCATAATCCAAATTTTTTTGTGTTTCTTTGGCTGGTACAGCGATGGACACCATAACCAGCAGTCTGCCCTCCAGCTTTAGACATTGTAGTGCACAACAGAAGTCTCTTATTAACCCTTGCCACTAAATTTTTAGATGACTCCTAGGTTCCTGAGTGCACTTTTTTCCAAATACTGCTAATTTGCATTTACTTGGGGCTGTCTGTACACGTGTGAGGAGGGAACGGAGGGAGAGCAGGAGCCTGGGTGCAAGAGCTGTCCGGTGCATTCCTCTGCCGAGCTGGGTTTGGAAAACTTGCCCCCGTTTCAGTACGCTGCACAAATAGGATGCTAGGGAGTTTGAATAAATCCAACTTTTCTAACTTGTTGCTCATTTGTTGTAACTCAATAAAACAAAGGCTAAAAATTTTGGTAACCTTTGTCTCAACTCTTTTATTTTACTCTAAAATAAAAAAATAAATAAACCCCCCAAAAAAGCCCCCAGCCAAACTCAGCCCAAACTTTGTGCACGGGAGCTTGATGTCTTTAGAGCTGCAATGAGGTTTTTAACTGGTTTTGCGGTATTTGGCTTGGCAAATAGTAACTGGATTAAAGTGAACTCAGTGAATATTGATGTTTATTCCCCCATATTAGTCAGCTCTTTGCTTCAGGAGGGATGCAGGTACTGCCTGGGAATGAGACTTTGGGGAACACCTTTTATTTTGATTGCAGTCAAACTGAATGAATGAAACCACCCCTGTGATTCACCCATATGTAGTTATTTTTATTAATCATCAGCACAACATATAAGTGAAGAGGGAGGTTTGCAGTGGGTGGCAACAAGTGACTTTTCCTTACACTTAAGTTGTCTGGTTCATTGCTGAAGAGGAGTGAGTGGATGGGGCAGCACTTTGCTTACTGCATTTGTGTGTCACAAGACAAGAGTAAAAGGTGGGGAAGTGACATCAGCTCTTCCCCAGGCAAAGGCTGCCAGACAGAGAATGTGCACCTGTCCCATCACACACAGCTCAGATGTTCATCTGCAGGGTGGAGGCAGATGGCTGTGCAGTCATGGAGATTAACATCAGGTGACCGAAAATAAAACACATCTGAAGATTCTTGTCCAGAACTCCAAGCTGTAACTTTGGTTTTCATTGCTTGTATGAAAGGATGGTAATATTTTAATTGCCCTTGCGAAGTTTTTAACAGCCACTTGATGGCTTAATATTCCAGTTTGCATCTCTCATGTCTGATATGTGTTGTACATCTGTGTGTTTGGAGCACTGACCTACTTTGCTTAACTAGTAGTGCTCCCAGGAAGCTCAGCAAGAGGTTTAGGAAGAACAAGATCCTGGGTTTTTCCGTATTTGTACATCTCAGATACGGTAGGATTAGGGCACAGGACTGGGGCTCTTTAAGACCTCTGCGATTCAAATAAAACAATGGCAGTGGGCCTGCAGTCTGTCATCAGGCAGACAGCCTGGCCAAGGCCTGGCGCGGCCTCTGCCAGCGTGGGCAGCCTGGCGGCGCTGAGGGCGTTTGTGCAGGCAGGTTGTGCTGCGGGACCAAACCTTCGGACCCCAGCAAAGCCGGGCCCAGCACCCCTTTTGTCTGAGCTTAAAGCACCCAGGTCCCCTCAGAGGCTGCTTCAGTGTGGCTGCCAGAACGGGTTCAGGAGCTGGGCATTGGAAGCAGGCTTTGTTTTTAATTAATACGGACGCAGTGACTGCGTTTGTAGGAGAGTCCAAGCGGCGAGGCACAATCGGGACATTGTTTGTGCGCGGCAGCCATTAGGGAGGGCCGTGGCCTTGGGGTGTCGTTGCACACGATGAAAACAGGCTGCTGACACGGAGTTTCCTCCCACACAGCCCTGCGTCCCGGAGCCTGGCGCTGGCACCACGGCGAGCGGGGCCTGTCCTGGCACAGCCCTGCGGCGAGGAGACGGCTCAGGACAGCCTTTCCTGGGCAGGGTGCCCCAGCACCAGCACTCCCGGGCGCTCAGGTGTTGATCGATGTTTTTCACAATGCGTTTTAACCTAAGTGTTGAAAATTTTCTAATCAGAAGAAATCTAGTTAAAGACACAAAAAAATAAATCAGATTTTTAAACTTTTGCAACTATTTTTTTTTTATTGTGGCTTGTAGAAAAATCTGTCACTGGGAAGTTGGCAACAACTTGAATTAGGTGGCCTCTACCTTTTAAATTCTGTCAGATTTTTGCTGACAAGAGAATGGATTTTCATTATATACACACATTACTTTTGCTCAGTCCATAAGATTCTGGGAAGCTCTTTACTAGTGTTAGAGATATGGGGACTCCAAGTACACAATTTAGACAGGTCAGACAGAAGCCTTATTAAATGTGAATAGTGAGAGACCACTCAGACAACAGAGAAGAGCATCACAGAATGGTTTGGATCACAAGAAACCTTTAAAGATCATCTCATTCAACACCACTGCACTGGGCAGGGACATCTTTCACTTGGATCAGGTGGCTCAAAGCCTCATTTAACCAAGCCTTGGGAACTTTTGGGGCAGCAACTTAAGCAACTATAAACTCCCTGCAGTCTAAATGATTCAGTTCAGTTTTCTCAAATACTATTTTTTTCAAGGAAGAAAAAAAAAAAAAAAAGCTCCTCACTTTTCAACCACAACGCTGCAGTAGCACTATTTCTAACCTCAAATCTCCAATTCTGACCTTTGGGAATTTCATTTAATGTGTCACTTTGAAAGTCAGCCAGTGAGTGGTGCAAGAAACCTGCACCTGCAAGGTCAAACTGTAGGAAGAAGGGGTGTCCCAGCACCATGTGGACCAATACAAACTGGAAGGAAAGTGCTGGGTTATACCAGAAATCTGAGTGATTATGAGCATAGATGATAATTATGTGATGATAATTTAAAAATCTAAAGAAATACACAGGCAGGTAAAGTGGCAACCAAGATAAGTAATATTTATGCATTATATTTGCTGTCAGCAGAAATTTAACCACTTAAGCATTCCTTGTCTTCTTGTAGCCCTGGGATATTCTTAGGTAGCAAAAAGACGCATCCTGAAACCTTACCAGCTTATGGAAGGAGGAAAAGAATACATTTCAGAAGCACATAAGGCAACATTGTAGGAAGTCCATTTGGCATCTTGTTAGCAAGGAAGAAGCACACCAGTGATGGAAAGGAACTTTTTTACTGTCTGCTGGGTAAAAAGACCTGAGAAGGAAATCTGCTGTACTCATTTGGTCAGAGACTAATGGAAAGCAGTTATGAATGGGGCCTGTGGCTCTTGAGCGTAACACTGAAAATATTCATAATACAGCAGGAAAAGTGAATGCTTGTGAGATACGCAGTGAAGGAATGAAAAAGCAGCATAAAAAGCACCAGGCAGGGTTTCTCGGGTGTTATGCAGTTGAACCATAGCCCAATCAGATTATTGCAAGCTCTGGCGAGGACAGAGGTAGGAGCTGAGTGACTGGGTAATTGTCAGAGCAAATCACACAGCATGTCTTGAGCACAGCAAGCAAAAGCAGGGGGGTCTGTGGTTTTCTTATTTCCCTCAAACTGATGCACCACAATGGTAGTTCCAATTATATTAAAATTCTCATAATTTACATGTACCTAACACATCCAGCAAGCTGGCTCAGGCACAGTAAATGGGACATCTTTGTATCTTCCTCAGTAAACAAACTCACCCTCACCTTCCTCTTTTGTCTTAATCTTTCTTAAAAGTCTAGATCATCCCAGTGCAATATATAATGTAAAATTTAGTGTGCAGCAATTTTAATCTAAAAAATGGTTAGTTTTGCAAACATCTGTAAGACAGTTAAAGGAATAATAGCATTAACCCAACTTCATGGACAGAGAAACTGAGAAGTATGTAGATATTCAGAAGACTGCTGAATAAATGTGTTAAAGGCAAGAGCTGAGTTCGGTTTGGCCTTGTCTTGACTCCTCAGCAAGGAAGCTTCATTTTATATTTGTATCAAATCATTGCTGTTTCATTGGCATTTCTAAGCCTTTAACCCAAAGCCTTTCCCTCTACAAGAGGCAAAGGCACAAGGGCAGAAATGAGCAGGCTGGGACTGGGGCTTCTCAGAGACCCTCATCCCACACAGTCCTGTCAGGACATGTGTCTTCTCCAGCCCAGCTCTCCAGGCAAAGCTTTCACCTTCCTGCCTTAATTCCTTCCACCTTTAAGTCTCTTCCTAAACATCCTCCATCCATCTTTTCCAGAGACCCATTTTGGGTGGTGGTGTGGTTTAACCCCAGCTGGCACCTCAGCCCCACACAGCTGCTCACTCACCCCCCCTCAGCTGGACGGGGAAGAGAATTGGGAGGGTAAAAGTGGGAAAACTCGTGGGTTGAGATAAGGACAATTTAATAGGTAAAGCTAAAGCCATGTACACAAGCAAAGCAAAGCAAGGAGTTCATTAATCACATCCCATGGGCAGCCAGGTGTTCACGCATCGCCAGGAGAACAGGGGCCCTATCACACATAACAGTGACTTGGGAAAACAAACACCTTCACTCCGACCATCCCGCTCTTCCTTCTTCCACAGCTTTAATTACTGAGGATGACCAGTGGTTTGGGATATTACAGAATCATAGAGCAGTTTGAGTTGGAAGAGACCTTGCCATATTCAACTCACTGAAGCACAAATGCAAAACATACCCCCAAATCAGCTATTGTAAAGAAAATTAACTCTACTACAGCCAAAACCAGCACAGGGGACCCCAGGGGGAGGTGCAAGGTGCTCCCCCCAGCCTGGGTAGCATTTCTGGCCATTGCTGCAGCTGCTCTTTTACTCCCACACAGAGGGAATTTCTTCTTCCATTATAGTATTAGGTCAGTGTGCCAAGGGGTGCTTTATAAGCAAATCAGCACATGCCATTAAACCCGGTATGGTTTAAAGAGTGTTGTTATCTCCTCAGACGAAGAGGAATGGAACCATTCAGCCTCTTTGGCCTCTCTGAACCACTCACACCAAATCATTAATATCAAAAGGCATTTTGCCACGCAGTGGCATGTGACATGTATCTGTCCCTAAATGTTCAAATTTGACATATTTTGCTTTTTAAGTCCTCCCATCACCCCAGCAGTCCCTCTCGTCTCAGCACTGGGGCAGGAATTTAAATCAGCACTAATTTTGATTCACTGGTTTAGTTATTATTATTTGTGAGATGTTTGGAGATGGCCACTGCACATGCTAAGAGCGAGGGGACACAACTGGAGCATCTGCAACAGAAATAGGATGCCAGAGGTTTTGGCACTGTCAGCCCATTATACAGAGGGTGAGTAGAAATACCCCAGACTGGGAAGCACAGCTCCAAACCTCTTCCCCAGCCCAAACTCAGCTACCACCAGACTTCAACCACACCTGAGCAAACAGCAGGCAAAGAGCACTTGTGCTGGGGTGAGGGTCCAGGAGTTTGACCCAGCATGGCCCAAGTGAAGAGTCCAGAACCAGGAGTGCAAGCCAAGACCTATCCCTACATCTGAGGGCTGGCATGCTCTAAGGCTGCTTTATTAGGGATTTAAACAAAAGGAATTTTAATCTTTTTTTTTTTCTTTTTAATGCCAGCATTTGAATAGGGAGGGGGGATGGAAATTTTAACACAAAGCACAAACACTGAAGGTCACAGAAAGGTAAGGAAGGCGTTGTCTCCAGTAATACTAAAAGGAAGGCCAACCCTGCTGTACCAGAGCAAAAAAAATGAATACTTCTTTTGATTGGGAAGAAAGTTTCTCCATGCCTGGTTGCAGTGCAGCATTGCACATCGGAGACTGCTGCGGCTGAGAGCAAGGAGAATTAATTACTTTGCTCTTTGAAGCATGGACTGCTCTGCTCTGCTGTGCCAGCTTCAAGAATGATAAGCACTTATCCAAAGAGCGCAGTTTTGTCCTCCGGCGTGGGAGTTTTGCCTGTCTAAATCACAGGAGGCTGCTGAATCTTTGTTTTGTTTTCTTCATACTTGGCCTGCACTTAAACCTGGACATCACCACTCTCTTTTCAGACTCACAGAGAGCAATTTTGTGCCATCTGAGGGAAGGACACTGGACCGAGCACTGTGCTGGCCACCAAGTGCTGTGGTGTCACTCTGCTCAGCACTGTCCCAGAGCAGGCCTGCTGCCACCACAGCACATCACAGCCGTGCAGCCCAGACAAGGCTCTGCCAAATGCAAATTTATCTCCAATTCACCCCCTCTCAGACAATTTTGCTTTCATAGAATCATAGAATAGCTGAACTGGAATGGACCCATCAGGATCATTGAGTCCAATTCCTGGCCCTGCACAGGACACCCAAGAATCACAACCTGTGCCTGAGTTTCAAGGGCATTTCATCATCTAAACAAAAGTGAAGTGCACCTCTCTCTGAGGGAGCAAGCAGGTGGTGGCACTGAAGGACGTCTTCAGCACTTTGTCCTCAACTAGGCAGCAGCAGAATAGGCTTATTAATAATGTGTTTGGCCTTTCAGGGTGTTGAATTGTTTTCTTGAGTCTCTTACACCTCCAGCTCTTGCTTATCCATTTAGAAGGTGATTTTTTTTTTATACAAGTGACTTGGGAACTGAAGTCACACAGGTTGATGAAGCTTTCCTCCTTTACTTACAAATAACTTCCAGGTGGCCATTGGCAGGAGAGAAATGTTTTTGCTCAGTAAAAGCACAACCCACTAATTCAGGGTAGCTGCAGATGCTGCTGCACTGACCTTCATCTGGCAAAATTACATAGTGTTTAAATTTTCACCTTGGTGTTGACACCCCTTCTGAAAAAGAGCAGTTCCCACCTCTCCCAAAGCCACTGTTTGTGGCCATCTGCAGCTTCAGCTTGCCAGAGTCATAACTCCTAGTGCTCCTCCTCATCCCAGATTTTTGGCAAAAGCTGTTGATTTACCTAAACAGTTGCAAAAGAACCTAAGGACATGGGCATGGAGCAGTTTTTACACAAACAGCTCCTGCTGGCCTGTTGTAAAGACTCTTCCAGCAATACTCAGTGAACCTCATCCCAGTTCTCTGTAGAGCCAAAACTCATGTCTCCTCAGCATCCTGCACACTGAAGTTCTTAACTCATCTTCACAGCTACAGCATTAATAATTTTTAAAAAGAAACCAACATGCCAAACATAAGACTAAATACAAAAGCTACTTGGAGCTTAGCAGGTTTTATCATCTGTTTCTGGATGCCAGCTAGAACTGCCTTATTTCCATGCCTTGCATAACTTACATTAATTTGATACTACTGAACCACGGTCACCAGCACCTAAGCAAGTCAAGGATCAAGCTGACAGACAGGAAAAATCAGCACTTCCTTTCAATCATGTTCTCCCTGAATTACCATATGCAGGTAAAAATTTCCTAATGGACACTCATGCTTGTTCAACACTAGACCAGTCCTTCAAATATGACCCAGGCTAAAAACTTCTTAATCCAATCACCATTCAGGTTGCAGGACAGATGTACAGGGGTGGGGAAAAAACCAGTTATGCCCAAATGGTCTCTGTTGTAACTGCTATTCAAAAAGAGGGACTGCAGGTCCAAGGCACCAATGTAATTTTTCTTTCGAGTCCCTTCCCACCCGTGTTCCCCAGCTCTTCCCCAGGGCTGCAGTGCCAGTCAGTGGCTGTTTTTCTGACAAACACGTAGCAAAGCTGAAGCCTGACACACAGTGGCATGCTCAGAAAAAATGCAAGTCTACAAAATTACCCTCATTTATTGGCTATACAATTGCCCTGCCCAGCAAGGAATATCTAAGAGCAAGCTTACCTTTTGGTATTTACTTAACAAAGCTTGCAATTTTAAGATCCTACTCTGAAAGGGAAAAAGATTAAATTTTCATAGGTCGAATAGTGAGTGATTTGGCCCACAGATTAATTTACACCTCGGGTCAAAAACAAGCAAAGCAGTGACACAGTGAGGGACATATCCAGCATAAATGATCTTGGCAGTGGTGACAGTGCTGAGTTAAAGATCGCCACATGTGAGGGAGATGCCACGTGCTGTCCTGCCCCTCCCCTGGCTGGAGGCAACACAAAGCCCTGCCCCACTGTCCCAGACCCTGCTGACCAACTGGTCCAGGGCAGGATGTTCCACTGAAGTCCCCAGAGATCGAGCAGGAACGAGCCCTTCTACATGCGTTAAAAATGAGTTCAACCCACAGAGTGCGACTGAATTCCCCCTGGCCTTTCAGCTATGAGAGCATTAGGACTAAACTACTCTTAAACAGCCTTCCCCAGGGTCAGAGTGCTGCCTTCATGGTCACAGAGGAACAATCACTCTCCTGCTTCCTACTCTTTTCCCTAGGTTCCTCTTGCTTTCCCCCCACCTTCAGTGGCATGCCCATGCATCCTCTTCAGCATGGTTTTTCCTTTGAACAATACAGCCAGGGGTCATGATTAATCACAGAGTTTTCCATACTCCATTTCCCTGCTCATTGTCCCGTGCCACTTGTTGGGAACCTTATCTTTATTAGCTGGTCTTATCACAACTTGATTACACATTAACAGAAACTCTCCTTACTCAGCAGGATTTCCTTGTGGCTTCAGAGGGCAGCTCAGTGGAATGAGCCACCCCACTGGAGCCAGCCTAGGAAGTCATTGATCTCATTCAAGATGCACAAGGGGACACAAAAAGCTCTAGGACAACTTTGAGGAACTGGCAGGAGCAGATTTAGAGGACAAAGACTTTCCATAGGGGAGTAGACACATTAGCTTATAGTATACATTTGGGCCCAATGAGCTGTGCTCCAATAGCAGCTACAGAGCTGTCTGAGATCCTTCAGCACAGGGACTGCATCCAGCTAACACATCCCCCTGCCCACTTAGCTACTCAACCAGATAATACTGCCCTAGGGCCTGTTGTTATCTGTCTGCTTTCAAGAAATTGGAATGATATAGTTCCTAGAGATTTACTAGACCTTCAAGGTGCAGTAGCCTTCTGTACACGTCCAACAGAGGATTTTTCTCCTTTAATTCTACTATCACCTTGCCCAGGAAGGTTAAATGACATCAACTTGTATTAATTGCTCTTACTATTTCTTCTTTTCTTAAAAGATACATTACACAGAGGAATTCACTGTTTGAAAAGGATAGATAATGTGTGCAAGAGCAGGGGGAATAATGCTTTGTTAGAGATGAGAAAAGTAGCTTCTGTGAACCCCACAAATCCATCTCTTATGAAGGCAATGGTTCATCCAAGGACTCACAGCCTGGTGAGACATCCCAGTGTCAGACAGTCCAGGTGAGAAGCAAGCAGAGCTCACCATTTGGGCAATCACAGCTTCCCTTCTGTTTGGGAAGAGTGTTATGTCTGCAGTGACACTGCAATGACTGCACACTCCCCTCTGCTCCCAAAACAGTCCATGCACATCTCCAAGGGGTGGCTCTGAGGTACAGAAACAAAGAGAAGGTTTGGAGAAACCACTAGATGCTCAGTTACAGTGGTTACAAAAAGACTGGGTAAGAAACAAAGCACAAAAACTCTTCTTCTGAAGTAGCAGCTCCAAAAGCTTGTGTGACATTTAAGGACAAGAACACTTGAGTTAAACTAGTAACGTTCATCAGATCATCTGAGAGAACAAGTAGCTGATATCTGGAAAACAGAGATGGATGTAAGCAAGGGAAGAGGTATTTAACTGATTATCACCTAAAGGGGAGGAAATAAAAATAGAGATTGGCAATTTACTGCCTGCAGGAGAGCCAGCAGAGAAGGCCAGAAAAGATTATAAATTGCTAGAAAACCAATATTGCTCCTGGGCACATGATTTTAAGTATCAAGACTCAACTTCTGACAATGGTTTGGAGTTCTTTATATATGATGGCTGTCATAGCAGGCAATGGGTGAGGAGTCCCTCTACAGCCTGCTCAGGCTTTCTAAACTGATGAGGATTTACATTCTGCAGGTGCATCTGACGCCCCTGTAAGTCTTGTCTGCCTCTGCAAAATGCAGGCAGTGGGTGCGGGTCCAATGCAGTAGAGCTGAGAATACCCCTCCTCTTCCCCCTGTGCTGTTGTGAAGCATTAAATTTGGCCCTAATGCTTTGAGTGCAGTTCCAGATGAAAAAGAAGGAAGGTAGATTTAAATGAAATAATACTGCTCTAAAATATACAGGAAAACTAAAAATCAGATTGTAACTACCCCAATGAGAGCAGAAGACATGCTAGGAAGCTTTCACCATGAATGCGGAAACTCTCTGCCCAGCAGCTACAGGTTCTTAAACCCCTCCAGGTACTCCCTGCTGAGAGAGCAAAGGAGATAGAAATCCACTGACAATAATTCAAGTTAGGCCTTTCTTCCAACAGGCAAGTCTCATCTCAGACAAGTGTCATAATTTTTTTTTTTAATTTTATTGGAGTCAAAAGCTGCCACCACGATAACACTTCTGGAAACAAAGGCTGCAGAAATATTTTGCCCCAATCAAAAAAATAGGCTCTGATTTCAGCTTTTAAGGGTTGACTTGAACTTTAAAAGCCAAATGGAAAACCCATCATACCTCCTAAGCTAACTGAAATGTCATTTTAGAAATAAAAACCTGAAGCATTTAATCCTCATCAGTATCACTGAAATAAAATACTCTCATGCTGCAATCCCACCACACACAATTTCTTTGCAATCCTGTTCCAGCGAAACCTTTACGTGCTGCAGGCACACACAGAAGTCTGCTCTCCAGCTAAGAACCTCCCCTCTGCACACACTGAGGCTTTGCCCCTTTATTTTCAGATTAGGAGCCTTCCCTTCTACAGCCTTCAGGAACAGCAGTTCTCATCTCAAGAGGCTTTCTTGAAATATCCTGGGAAAGGCTGTCCCCAAGAGGTGCCAAACCAGGACTTCCTCAAAATGACATGGCCACTTCCTCACACTTACCTGTCCTATTCCCTCCCGGGTTGTACAACCCCACCAGTTCAACCCAGCCACCTAAGGAAAGTCAAATAAATCAAACTTACTGTCAGGTCACATCCACTATTCCCCTTCTTCTTAGCTTCCATGGATTTTTTTGGCATGTTGAGGTGCGCTGGTCTCCCTGGGGAGCCCCTGCCCCTGGCTATGTTCATCTTGTACTGCCAAAGCCAAAGCAGATGTTGATACAGCCAGAGAGGAACGTCCATCCCTGTGATCAAGCAAGGGCTGCACTTCAGTTTGAGTATTGCTAAGACAGAACTGCAGAAAAAACTCCAAATGTTGCTGTGCTAGATGATCCAGAGCACTTCTAATAACAGCAGAAGTGTGAACTCTTACAAAATTTTTGCACTCCCGCTTGTAGATCCTGACCAGGATCTTCTAAGAACATCAGTCCCTAAAGATGTAGTCTGGTTTCTGAATTGACACAACACAAGGGCCAAAAGAACAATAAAAGCTCTTTATGCCATCAGCTGCAAAAAGCTTTGGGGTCTTCCAGTTTCTTGAAGCGCCCTAGAATATTTGCTTTATTTTTTCAACATTAATTGGATTTTGATCTTACGTACCTTGGGGAAGAAGAGCAAGACAGAACAGAAAACATGACAAGATTAACTTTCCTACATGTTTATATATTCAAAACCCCAAACCCTCTAGCAGCTGAGCTTTGAATCAGATTTTAAGAAAATTATTCTGTATGTAAAAGCTCCAGAGTGAAAATACCAAACCATTAACATTAGTTAAAGTTAACTCCTTAGCTTAAGTCCCTAAAACAAATAAGGCAATGCCCAAGGCACACACATGCCATTTTCTTTTTCCAGTTGCTTAAATTCTTAACAGCATTAAGCACAGGCAATTCAGAGTCAATAGACAACTGCTAAGAAAGACAGGTAAAGGGGTGTTACAGGCACATGATCAAGGCTCCCTTCCAGCCAAAGGCTCATCCCTGAGACCAGCTGCGGGTACAGATACTAAGGATTGTCTCCCTTTGCCCCTCCACCCGCTGTGGGGTTAAGGGTTCAGTAGATGAGGACAGAGACAGGTGTTGCTTTTCTTTGCAGTCTGATCAGAGACTGACACTTTCTGAGCCCACACTGCAGATAAAAAAGCACTTTGAAAAACATTCTTTGATCAATCCCTGATTAATGTTTTTCCTTCCTGTTCTCAAGTCCAGTTAAAAAGACAACTTCTCAGCAACTTTAGATCCCTTCCTGACTGATTAAAAATATTTTTTCACCCAAAAAAAGGTAACTTAGGCTTCTCTACCTCATTCATACACCAACACCACACTACTTTCCCCAGAGAAGCCACATGTAACCCAAATTGCATTTCTCCATCACAGCAGCTGGTCCCCACAGCCTGGGGCTATGAGCACACACCTGCACAAGCACCAGGAACTGAAGCAGTTTGGATTGCACTGCTCTGAGACCCTCTGTTCTACAGAAACCACATTGTGCAGGAGGGGCACTCTACAGACTGCAAAAGAGGGCAGCAGCCTCTGCAGCCTAACCCTTCATGTGCTCTGCATGACTGAATTCCATACCCCACGGCCCAAGGGAGGTTTTACAGCACCAACACTGAGCAGTGCCAGGCCAGTCAGTCTTAATGAAGACAAGTGCTACAAAAAGCCTTTCCAGTTGGAGTAGGTGAGGGAGATTTGATTTTAGAACAGGCTGAGGGGTCTGTTAGGGTTAACGAGTCTGGGGCTCATTAGGGAGGGCTAACTGATACACTAACTTGAAAGCGAAGGGAAACAAACGGCAAAGAAACTTCCTCCATTTAACTAAATGCCACAAGGTGACCCAAACTCTGTAGTGTGAAGAGATCTACCAAGCAGCTTGACAAGCCCAAGCGTTGGCACAGGCATCCTCACACCTCCGGGGACAATGACAAGTCAATGAAACCATTAATAGAGGGATCCACCTGCTGTCATCTAATCCACAGCCAGTCCAAGGACTAAATACACACATCCTCTTAAGAAATACTTGTAAATATACAGATGTAAGAGGACTACTTCCAATAGTTTTGATTTTAAACACTACCTCCAGCGGCCATGATCCTCATCAAAAAGGGTTAGGATTGGTCTGGTAGTGAGAAACATGGCCTTAAAATCTGATTTGATTCTAATGGAATTTTAGAAGTGCTATGTCCTTTGGAGAAGGGGCACAATAAAAAAAATGAAGCACCAGAATTAAGGTTTCATCATCACTTCCCCCTCCCCCCGACCCAACACCAACAAGATTCTGCAGAGGCCTTGCCAGCATCCCACAGCTACAGCTCTTTTATGCACTTTTGCTCCCAAGTAGTGTAATCACTTCTAGATCCTGTTCCAGATGATGAAAGGGTGAGCCATGGCTGCAAACGGAACTCCTTTCATCACCTGAACAGTGTGCTTGAAAAACACTAGCAGCTGAAGTGTTCTCATCTTTTCAATTCTAGAGAATAGCACATCATCACATTTCAGATTAAGTACTTCTGCTTAACATGCACATATTGCAGTATTTAGCTTAATTAATCAAATCATGACAACAGACTCAATTCTGAACTTCACACTGTTACTACCATCCATGGCAAAATAAGAATCTAGGGATGCTTAGAACAGTAAAAGCCATTTACTGGTGCAGGCAATGGCAATGCTGAGAACATCTCCACCAAAATTAGTGCTCTGTCATACTACAGCAAGTACAGATTGATCCACCATCCTAAGACTAGCACAGAACAAGGGAGAGTATGAATCATCTTAATTTTATGGATGCAGAACAGGATTACACAGTCATTACAAAGTCACTTGTTGTACCAGAAGCTTCAGACTGTAAATTGGCGTGTATCTCTCCAGCTCACTACCCGAACCACCAAGGCAAAGCAATCTTCCTCTCTGGTAAGGTACACAGCGATACATAAACACAGAAAGATTCTTATGTTGTAGTGCAAACAATATGCTCCCCTGAAAATTAAAGACTCAGTTTTCCAAATGCAACCATTGGATGACAACAGATCATTTCTTCTTAAGTCACTGGAACACCACATCACTGAGCTGTGCAGAGAGGAGCTGTCACCAAGATAAAGTGACAGGAATGAAAGATGGAATATTTGATTTCATATTCTTGGCTCTTCTGCTGACTCTTTATGCAGCTGGAGCAAAATCAAAAGGCACACACTTGCCACGCTGTTCTATTTGGTATGGACCCAGCCTTCCCAGTTCAAGAAGCACAACTGATTCATACAGTGCTTTATGTACCAAGTCCATGATTTTCTTTGACGCCACTATGGTAACAAACAGGAAAACTGCACTTAGATGAACACTGAGGACCTGAAGAGTCATTCAGAGGATGCCCAATGTGTCCATCTCCAAATGAGTTAAGGTAAGAGCTTCAAAAGGAATTCTGGCAGCTGTGCACATCAGTCTGGACAGAGAGGGTATTGCAGAATTCCAAGCTTACCCCTGGAAAAGTAAGTGATCTGTATCAATCCCACAACATTTGAGGGCAAGTAGAAGAACGCTTTCTCCCAGAGGACTAAGGATTAATAACCAAGTATACAAAAAACAGCTGTAAAATGATAACAGTCCAGGAAGGACACAGTCTGTCAAAACTCATGGTATAAAGAGAGACAAAGAAAATGCCTTCACGATTTTGCAGCTGATCAGAGAAGACAAGACTCCCACCCAAAAGCATGTCATTTGCTTGAGTACATTTATCAACAGCAAGAGATGGTGTCACAGTGCAGCTGTCAGACAATACCCAGAGACCTGCAGATCACAAGGCTTGTCTTAAGCTGAAATATGATTTAGCAAAACAAAGACAGCAACAGAGATTAAAATTTTAATTTAAAACTTTGCCAACAAAAATTGATTACAAAAAGGGAAATTATCTGTACAAAATAAGAAAGGAGGTACTCATTTTAACAAGAGACTGCCATTATCAATGCATGTGGGAGGACAAACAGCAGTTCAGGTCAAGTGACAAAGTGAGAAACAAACTGAGCTTGTAATATGGAATTCTGAAGTGAATTTTCCATAAACAAAATAAATTGACCTGAAGCAGCTCAGAAGTTAATCAAGGTTTATAAGAAGTCTATTTTCCTTGCAAACCGTTTCCTCTTAATTTAGAGAAGGAGGACATACTAGAAAGCAAGACCCCATGCAGTGCAGTGGGCCAGTACAATGACTTCTGCTATGCTTTCTCTCACTCAAGCCTTCCTTTGGGCCTTCCATACAGAGATATTCTGCAGTTTTGAGTGTGCCAGGGGTTTAACTGAGTCACAAACTACTGCATCTTCACTTAAAAGTTGGGTCCTGACTCAAAATGAAGACAAATGCTTTGGAGACAGTGATATTCCTATGACTAAAAAGACTCCTATTAAAACGATGATTCTCAGACTGTTCAAGTCCACATCATATAACAGCTCTTGGTCAATGATAGATTTGTATTTACAACACTGCACTCCTCTTTTGTACCCATCATTTTATACAAAGAAAGAAATAAGAGCATCTTTAAAACTCATCACTGAATAGACAAAAATGGCAGGTGATTTCTAAACTCCAAGTTCCTGTAAAACGTAAGCACACAGTATGATCATTACCAGTTTTCTACATTTTTCCACGAGCCAAATCAACATAACAGAGTTGCAGTGAAGACATGGAACATGCATTTTTAAAAATTTCCAGTCTAACTGCTTATTCCCCACTCATCTTTGCATCACTTAGTATTTACAAGTTTTTACACCTTCAGAACCCAAGTTTAGTGAAGAAACGAAGTAGTAATAAAAATGTATCAGCCCAGATTCACTTCACCTACTTACAGTTACCTGAGATACCTAAGTTGGGGCAGAACAGCTGTCTGTGCCCCACCTACCCAGTAAAACAACAGACAAATGCTAAAGGACAATTCAGTCAGACTTGAAACTTATCCTAATGACAACACTCTTCTTCCTCCAACTATGAAACAAAAAGTGAGCAACTATATTCTGACTTAGACATCTTGGTTAAGCTTAGAGCAATTGTGCTCCTAGCTGAAGTGTTGGATTGATGTAAACCTAAGCCTTACTTGTCAATAGCAGCTCCCAGCTAGGGAGGTCAGGGGCAGCTGTCTTGTAAGAATGCTGTGAGACATGCACGAGTCCTCCTTACAGCTGGGAAAACTGAGATAAGTAAGAAGTTTGCTCAAGAGCATGCAGTGTGTCAGTAACAAGCTGGCATTACAGCTTCCTGCATCTTAGCCATGTGCTCTGCCCATGGGAACCCAGTGCAAGGAAAACTTATGTACAGAAATCATTCCCTTTTCCATGTCAAAAATTTTTACCAAAAAAAAAAAGTACAGATACTAATAAACAGTGTACGCAATTTCTTATTTGACAATGAAAGAGTCCTGCAGTAACCTGTTACTTTGTATCCTCACCCTGCAAAAGATTATTTCCAGGTTTGATTCTTAGATGTCTTAAAGCTTTTAAGATAAAAGTTGAAGAGTCAGTTAAACAATGCTGCAGTCAGTACCCTTAACCACAACAATGTTATATTTTCTAGTTTAAGCAGTATTTACGCTACCCAATTAGGCAATCAAAAGAGAAACCTTGAAGCCAAGAATTCACAGATCTGGGGGGGGAAAGAAACATGCCAGACAACTTCAGTTTCACCAGAGCAAGCTTTGTAACATGCCATGAAGAGTTCAGAGGTTTCAATTCCATGAGTATCAATCTGCTATTGCCATTTCAAACAAAAGCACTCTAATCTTTAGCCTTGCCCAGCCCATGACATAGCAGGTAGGACAAATGCTGCATGGCAAGAAACAGCTCTGCTCAAAACACAGCGTAGTAACGGAAATGAAACATTTGCAATTTGCTTTATGAATGCAGCAGAGAGATATCACTTAAATAATATTTCCAAAGACCGTGGGACTTAAGCACAGCTATGGAAAAAGTCAGCTTCCTAAACCTGGGGGCTTGTTTGAGACATCTGCCTCGCACTAGATTCTTAACTTTACTGTGGTCAACAAAGCTTTTAACATACCAGGCAAGACAGAACACCACTAGCTTGTTCCATCACATCATGGAACAGGACAGCCAATGGATCCTGTTGCGACAGACAATACTGTATAAAGAAGGCTTATTTTTAATGGCAGAATCACACTGGACACTACTGGCTAACCTGGAGCAACATCTACATTTTTTCCTTCTGGAGTTTTTAATTTGCTCTTGAACCAGAAACATTCTTTCTTTCTAATCAGTTAAATTCAAGAGTACTACAGAGAGCTCAGTTCTTAAGCACGCCCTGCACCAGGAACGGTCAGTTCTACGTCCAATTGAAAACGAAGAGTTGCTGTTTTCCAAGGGCAGGAATTCTTCACTGGTCCCCTAGCCGGAACCCTTGGCCCCAGTTGTGTCTTCCACCACCCTGCTGATCTTCTGCAGCCCTTCTCATGCTGGCAGGAGGGACACCAAAGCCCGACACTCCTCCTCTCCTATTTGGCAGCCAGCGGTAACTACGACAAACCAGAGGAGGAGTTAGAGAAACAGCTGTACCTTGGGGGTAAATGCCAGACTACTTTTCCATGCACCTCCTTTTAGCTCATATACTTTGCAATAAAACTGGCTTTTCACAGAAGAACTTCAGAGAATTCTTTCCAAATCTAAGCCCTCAGCACACTGACAAATGGAAATACTGGGAAACTTCCATCTCTGGGATGTGTATGGTAACAAGAGAATTGCACAGAACCAGTAAGACTGAGGGCAGTTTCGGAGTTGTTACCACCTTGAAAGACATTTTAAAAAACAACTAATTAACAATCTAATCTTTATGGAAAATTAGGTTTACCAGATGGGCTTGCAAGCACAGAATTAGAATATAAAGCTTCCCTATTCACTGAAACTTTTACAGAAAGTATAACAGTAATTCAACACTTTATTCTATGAAAAGGGTTAACTGAGTTGCTAACTAAAGTTTGATAGAGGAGGAATATTAACAGCCCAAAAGAATGCAGACAAGGGCAACTGAACAACAAACTTTGACTTCTGATTATAGTATTTCAATGCCAAAACAATGAACATATCTCAAGAAAAAGCACCTCCAAAACTAAGACTTGCAGTCTCAGTCAGGGTGACTGGTACAGACTGCAAAGCAGAATCATTTATAGCCCTGAACAAGTCTACAACTGGCTATTATTGTTAAACATTGCTGAACTGGCAGCTACTGTAATGATACATGGGGATGCAGAAAACAGATCATTTACAGCATAAAACTTTTTATATACACCATCTGATAATTGTCAGGGAGTTCTCTTTACTGCAGCTCAATTCAACAGCAGAACTATGACATTTACTCTCACTCCTAAGAGTGGGTAAAGACATAAGCCATCCCAAGGGGCAACACAGAACTCTCACATGGGCCATTTACAAGTAACTCAGCAGTTTTTATGACTCATCATCTCAGTCAATATGAGAGTCTGAAGAAGGTTGACTTAGCAAAGTATTTTACACTTTACAATCCCACCAAATATATGTCTGATGAACCATACAAAAAATTGGACGAAACAAACAACAAGGCCAAGAATGAAGTCAGCTTACAGGAACTGAGGTGTGGACAGAAAATTCCTTCCTCCCAAATCCATTGGATATTTAAACATTAAGAAGAAATACAGATGTCCAACCAGATTTCCTATCAGCTCATTGATGACTCTGTAAAGCAAAACAAAAAGAATGGTTTCAAATGCTGTCTTCTCTGAAAATAAATGAGTGACAATCTTCTGTTCACCTGCCACCAGGCTTTGCCGGGGTCGTGACGTACAGAAAATTTCCCTTCCCTCAGCATTTTGCAGCCACTTCTTTAGAAAGGCCAACCTCCTGTGCCAGCACATCAATAGTCTGTTCCACCCTCCCTTCCAAGCCTTCTCTACAGTCTGTATTGAAAACACAATTAAATACTTGTTTACATTGGGGAATTAGACCGTATAGCGATTAGTGCCCAAAATAATCGTCTGCAGAGCTAGAGAAGTTTCTGCTGTTTTCACTGGACAACCTGTCTCCTGCTGCACTGAACTGTTTTGTTCCAAGTTCTGCAAAAACACTGCTGACTTGGAGGCCCTTGAGTATCTTCTGTCATGCATAGAAACAGCAGGTATCTAACAGCAAGCAGTTTTCACAAGTGACAGATGAGTCAGTAGGAGGCACAGCCAGAAAAGGGAATTTGGTTTTGCTGTACTATCTCCTCCTTTTATAACTCAACCACAAACTTGTTATTGTCACTAATTATGTTACAGCGTCACCAAGAGGCCCCAATCAATGCAGGGCCCCAGTGAGGCAGACTGTGCATAGAGGGGATTTCTGCATCATGGGGTTTAGTAAAGAAAAAACCCAAGAGAGACCAAAAAATCCAACAAGTGCTAATATGGCACACTGTGGGCTTACGGCCATTTTTCCTTGTTTAACAAACTGAAAAAAAAGATCAGGTTGGACAAGTCTGTGAGGGAAATAAGTAACAGCACTATCAGAGTCAAGCTAAATTTGTTTCTAAAACCAGTAATGATGGCTGGTTCCGGGAAATGACATCATTCTTTAGTGTGTGTTATTTTCTTAGTATGGAGAAGGCCTAATGCATAGAGTCACTACAAAATACACCAAACTCTCATTACTTTCCCCTCAGCTACATTCTATTCTCTAGTTCTCACATGCACATCTCCTCTTTGCTTTTATGTTAAATGACCGCCATGTGACACTGAGCATTATCAGCCAGATCATACAGTTTTAAGCTTATTTTAATATTACTCCTAAATTCAGCAGCAAGTTAAATAGCTGTAAGAGCTTTTATAACTTCAAATTGGCCATATAAGTAAATACATACGATCCACCAATGATGTAGTTGAATCCCAGAATAACCCATGGAAGGTAACAGGCCTGAAAAAGAACACAGTGGAGAGAGTAAGTACAAGTTAAGGATGTAAACATGCTCTCAACTTCCCACTGCACTAATAAGCATGATCATAATCTCAGCGCTTTAGGCATTACACACGTCCTGATCTATTAACTTAAGCAGATTCAATCTAACAAGGTTACTCCAAACTGAGCAACCACTAGCACTTTTAGACAAAACATACTCATTCAAACATTATAGGCAAACATGCCTTTTGCACCCTATGTTCCACAGCAAGTCTGCATCTGGAACAAAGTCCTAAAGTTTTCGGTTTTGAAAAGGTCTGGAAATGATCAAGAGTCTTCACTACAAGACCTAGCAGAAACAGACAAGGTCACACAGAAAAAACCAATTTAAAATACCAACATTTTGTCACTACATTCAGCTTTTATCCAGGCTAATGTTTATCAGAAATTTTTTCCTTTTTTTCAAAACGATGAATTGTCAGGACATCTTTTCAGTAGAGACACACTGAGTGACACCACATGGAAGACTATGAAGAAATTTGTCTTTGCTGCATGTCAAGGAGTATTCAGCTATGTGAGAGTATGGGACACCTTTAATAAGAGAATATTTATATTTTGCCCCTCACCCACTATACATGCACCTTGCAGGCAGAAATCTTTCCAATATCCTGTCTGACATACCTTAAATCTTGTTCCAAACCAAAATGATACAATCATGTCTCTGTTCAGCTGGGCCCACACATAAAGTACTGACATGATGAGTGGAATCATCAGCAACTGCAATGTTTTCAAAAAAAAAAAAGTTACCATTACTTTCACAGAAGCACAAGAAACTCAAACAGGCAGCAGGAGCTATGTTTCAAAAGTGGTTTGTAAGCATGGTACATCACTAAAGTCTTTACAGATTGCCCCAGAATCTTTTCCACTATGTGCCATGGATCTGTTCAAAAACTATTGAGAAAGTTAAGGAGGAGAACCTACTTGGGCATTCTCTTTTGCACGACCATGCCAAAGCAAAGGGCTCCAACCTGTGCCAAGAAAGAGCAGCTGCAGGGAACTCCTCTGCTGCCACCTACAGCAGGGTCAGCCCTGTACCTGTGCCACAACCACTTCCAGGGCACTGACCCAAACACTCTCATCTGGGGCGAAGCTAATATGCCAGATGAAGTGTTCTCCATCCAACTGCCACCTCTGTCCCCCTCCTTCTGAGAGCACCACAGGGGGAAGGTGCTCCAGTCAATCCCCATTTCAGAGTACCACAGCCAGCCTTGGCACAGCCACCTTGGCAGAGCTTGGCGTTAACCTGTGCTCTGTGCCAGGAGCTGAGGTTGTTTCAAACCCTTCTTTACAAGGACTCTCTGTTAGCTGACTGGACTATTTGTAGTGAAAGAAATACAAAGCACTGCTTTAGCTATCTGCTGATTTCTGAACTGAAGGCAGACTGCACCAGCAACATTTCCATGAACTCGCTGAATGCTGTGAACCAGTTCCTGTGTTTAGAAAAGAGGTCAAAACTCATCCCTTCAGGGGTGCTGCTATTCAACATGTTCCACATTAAAGCTGGCACCCCGACATCAGTCCAGCCTTCCACAAGCTCCATGGTGCATTCTGACTCCCCACATAAGAACCTTTGGGTCTTCACTAAAACCCTTTTTATATTACTGAAAAAAAGCACAATATCTAGTATCTGAAAGCATTTGACTTGGGAATAGAGGCCTAGCTATCCTACTCTTATCTTCTGAATTTCAACAAAGGCCACTCAAGACAAGTAAAAACCCCCTTATTTTTAAGAAAAAACACACTTTTACACCAAAAAACTGATTCTTCTTCAAGCAATACTTTGTATGCAGATTAAAAAAAAATAAGTACCTCTTTGAAAATACACAAATCAACAAAATCAGTCTAAAATTAGTATAATGTGTGGGTGACTCCAGCATGCTTTTCTAAAATTTTGTGGTATCTTCCCCACAGAAAAGTGTAAGTATAAAGTTATGGACAGCCCTTAACACAATTCACTCCTGACCAGGGATGCATGATCACTGGTTTTGTCTACCAGGGAACCAGAGAAGTGATCTAATAAATGCTAAGATAATTCTGTATGGAATACTACAGATACTGGTGCAGTCTTTAGGTGCTGGAGACAAATGAAGATGAGACTGAAGACATGCAGTTATCTGACACTGTTGTGTCCAGAAAACACTTCCCAATTTTCACCCTTGATATTTGGGAAGATGAGAGTTATTTCACTGAAACTGATTCTTAAGACCACATTCTTAATCATTCCTGTGAGGATTTTGCACTTCACAGTTCTGGTCTCAAACTGAAGCTGCGTTTTTCACAAAAAAAAAAAATCTTCTGTTGGCAAGTAAAAGGTGTACTAAACTAAATTTGAGAAGATTAATAAACCCAAGAATCATTTTTAAATAGAAAAATAAGAAAGCAGATCCACATTCATTAAAAGAAATAGTGCATAGGTGACATCTTGTGTCCATTTTAGTAACTCTGAGCACTTCCTGACTGCACAAAGACACAATTTTTACTTCTTGACTCCCTAACTGGGTTAGGTATGGCAGTCAGATCCAAGCTTATGCCTTCAGCTGAGGCTAACCCAACCTAAAAAACGAACAATACACACAGAGCAGTCCATTCAGATATAATCTGAACAGCCTAGCTTAACTATGTTCTGCAGTTAAGTCAATGATGCTCTCTATAAAGTCATTAAGTAGTCATAAAGTTTTGCAAAATTATTATCTAAGAAACTGCACCACACTTACCTGCATGTCCATTACCAAGCCAGTTATCTGCCATCACACCATGAAGGAAAATGCAGAAAAACCTGACAGACTACAACAATAAAAAGCTGCAGACACACGGAACACGCATGCAAAGATCTTTAATGGTCAAAACTAATACTACCCCAGTTTAAGTTAAAATTTCCAATGATCTGGAGATGTACAAACTTTGTTTCAATAACTGCTTTTTGGCAGCCTTTCAAGTTCCCACCTCAAGTCATTACCCCAAAGGCTGATGGGTGCACAGGCTTTTCCTCCCTGATGAAACTGGCTAGCTACAGACTCCATCAGTCCTTGCATAAAGTTTAACAGCTGGATTCTTTCATTAGTTTAACGCTGACATTTTGGTTTTCTAAGTAAAGAAATACCAGATCATTAAAAAATACCAATACATTGCCAGTGAGTCATAGAAAAGAAGCAATTTCTTAAAGTGCATTGATGCAGGTTTTGAATACTCCTCTCCCGCCCTGGACCTCAAAGAATCTGTTGTAGTAACTGCTGAATAGAAACAATCACTGAATGATTTTAATGTGATCTGGATGCTTTTAACAGCTCATGAATATGTATAAAATGACACCCAGCATTTTCCCAGATCATGCATCCAGGTTGGTCCTTACATCACATAGGGAACAAGCAACTAGAAGCTTTTAAATGACTGGTTTGAAAGTCACGTCACAATTAGATTAATTAAATGCTCACAGCCAACAACCTGCAATCATAAAGAAAACCATCATCTTCATAACAACGTAACTAAATGCACCTTGTTACAGCTGTGGCTCGACAGGTCTGGCAGGAATAGCAATTCCCTCCATATAGTGGAATGCAACTAGAGATTATCTATTGATAAAGCATTTCTACACACCACCTCTCCTGGCTCTATCTGGTTCACACCGATGTCACCGCTCCCTTTCCTCCACCTGCTGTGCCACCACAAATTGCTACAAAGAGGCAGCAACAGCACAGACAGAATGGGAGCATCTCCAAGGATGGAGGTTCCACACCTTCTCTTGCCAATCCTGTCAGTGTTTCACTGCCCTTACAGTAAAAATGGTCCTTCTTACATTTAAATGGAATTCCCTGTGCTTCCTTTTGTGGAATTCAGTGTCCAGCTCCATAGTCCTCAGCACAGAAAAGACACAGACCTGTTGGAGTGGGACCAGAGGAAGCCAATAGAAATTACTGGAGGAATGGAACACTTCTCTTTTAGGGGAAGGTTGCGAGAGTTAGGAACAAACTTTTAGTACAGCCTTTTGCAATAGGACAAGTGGTAATGGTTTAAACTAAAAATAGTTGATTCAAACAAGATGTAAGAAAGAAATTTTTTAAAACTAGGATGGTGAAACACTGGCACAGGTTGCCCAGAGAGGTGGTGGATGCTCCACACCTGGAAACATTCAAGGTCAACTTGAATGGGGCTCTGAGCAATCTGATTTAGTTGAAGATGTCCCTGCTCATTGCAGGTGGGTTGATAACCTTTCTAGGTCCCTTGTATGATTCTATGATGACACCCCAGGCTGCACAATCCCAGCTCTCCCAGCTTCTCACATGACAGATGCTCCAACCCCTTAATCATCTTTGTGACCCTTCACCAGACTTTCCCCAGTATGCCCACATCTCCCTTGTACGTGGGAACCCAGAGCTGGATGCAATCCCCACCCATCTCTCAAAGGCTGAGCAGTGAGGGGCAAACACCTGCCTCAACCTGCAGGCAATCCTCTACCTAGGGCAGCCCAGGAGGTCGGTGGCCACTTTGGCCATAATGGCACACTGCTGGCTTGTGGTCAACTTGGCATCTAGCAGGACACCCAGAGCCTTTTCTGGAAGATGCTTTGCAGACTATCAGTCCCTGATCTGTCCTGGTGCCTGAGGCTGCTCCTTGCCAAGAGCAGGACTTCGCACTTCCCTTTGTGGAGCTTCATTCCTGACCAGCCCATTTATCCAGCCTCTAAGGATCCCTCTGAATGGTGGCACAATCATTTGGTTTATCAACAACTCCTGCCAGTTTTGTATTTGAGATGTGAAAGAAAATTCAGGTGGAACAGCACAACTCACAGGAGTGTTTCCCAGCATTCCCAAACCAACAAGCCCAGCTCCTTCAGGAAGTTGTCTCAGTGCAGATTATCGCAACACTGCTTTCACAGACTCAGATGACTTGTACCCAGCAGCACGTAAAGGATCTCTCCGTGAATTTCAGGGAATGACAGTGATCAGTCCCTTTTGCACATGGCAGCTTGAACACACTAAGTTCAGTGTTAGCCCACACAAGAGCAGCTCAGCAAAGCAACCCAGCAAACACCAGGGACACTCAGCCAGCATGGGCTGAGCTCTGTCCGCAGAGCTCGAGTCCCCACATCGCACACTCGTGTGAGCACATTTTAAGTGTTCTCCCTGCAAGTCACTCGCTGCCTTTTCAAGAAGGTTACACACTTACAAGCTCTACAAACTCGCCTGGGAACATTTGCTACATTTTAAAACTGTTCCTTGATAAAACCTGATCTTTGAACATATTTCAGGGAGAAGCAGGAGAACCAAAATATTTCTCAAAGTTTGATGATGAGAAGGATACAACAATGCAGATCCAGTTAAACAGGAGCATGAACATGTAATCTGCTGGCCTTCCATCAAAAGCCCCTGAAAATAAAAAGAAGCATTAGGAAAGGTACTGAAATTTTGATGAAAATTAAGACAACTTTTATTTTTCAGAGTCTAAGAAAGCTCAGCTAGTAGCAGTTCCTTTGCATGCAGTCTGTGGTCTAGGATTTTTTTTTTTTAATTTTAAAAAGCCTTAGAATAGAACAACCTACGGACTGAAAAATAAGACTTTCAGCCTACTGCATTAGAGCACAAGCAGTGTCTGCACATAAAAAAGAACACACTGACTCTGGAGATAAGTAGTTTTAACTACATAAGACTTCAAAATGGAGTTGGACCCCATCCTTCATATGAAACTGCAGGTTAGAAGCACAGAGTAAGGAAATACACGTGCACAGCAAAAGCAGAAGCACCAAGCCTAATGACTGAGTCCTGTGAAAACCAGCCCTTAGGCAAATTGCATCCTCTTTGCATTGCCTCATAAGACTCAAGAGATGCAAGGGTTCTTAAACTCCAGAAAAAATTAGCACACATGACAAGGAGGGTACACATGTGCAGCACATTCTGTTCCTTCTTCTAAGCCGTACTGCTTGTCTAATTCACCATTTCAAATATGTGTAAATTTTTTCAGGACACGGGAAACAAAAATAGTAGAGTAACATTCACTGCAGGTCACATTAAATGAAATGATCTTTAGATGCTCAGTTGAGTTTGAGACCTGGCAGAGACAAGGATTAAAAATAAATCCCCTAACAACTCCTTGCAAACCTGAAAACCTGAGGCTCTCACTCTAACTGTGGCAAAAGACTGACAGAAACCTCAGCATCTGTGCAAGACTCCCATCAACTTTCATACAAACCCAAACAGGCAAGAAAAGCCTGAGAATATTGCTGAAAAAGACTCAGACCAGTGATGGTGAAACACAGTGAGAGCAGGAATGACACACTCAGCACACTGCGGGCATACTGAATTACATGCTCATAATTAAATATCAAAATGCCTAGAAAGAATGCTACTGCTAAATGTGAGCACTGCTCAGCTTCATACAAGTATTTTTTAAAGGAAGAAAATCTAGTTGTAAGCATTAGCTTTTTAGAACAGCCTATGTAAAACAAAATTACTAAAATATCACTTTTAAGTTCAGCCATACAAATTGCATGACAAGAAAAAAACCTGCTTCGAAAAATATATCAGAAAGTTTTAAAGTTGTAAGACTACAGAAACTGAAGGTTTTTTTCCTTGCTGTTGCCATACAACAAGAAAAAAAACACTAAATAAAGAGAAGCTGACTAAGGCTGTAGAAATGCCAGCCCAGGAATCCTTCCAAAACAGGAAGAAATCAAAACTATTATTATTCCTTTAAATTTTTTCACGTCTCATTGTCTACAAGATTACTAACAAGAATATTAGACAAACCATTTAAATTGACTTTTCAATGAACATCTAAGGAAAGTGGACTACAAACTGCCAGAAAGCTCAGCACAGACATGGGGTGAGCTCTGTCCCATGGGTCCTTCTGTGAGGCCTGGGGTATGACCCAGCCATCCAGGAAGAGCTGCAGACCCATAATCTCATCATTCATACTGCTGGGGAGTGAACTCTGCATATTCTGCTTACTCTGTTGGTATTTTTTATGATCTTCTCCAACCAAAACAAAACAAAAACACATCAATCTCCCTTCCTTCAGAAGTTATAGGTCAGCCTTGTTAGGAAAGCACAAGTACAGTACAAAACCATATGGATATTTCTGACAGCTAAATTTGAAGCTGGCATGCAGCAGCAGTGTATGCTCAAAAACCACACACAATGCTGAAAACAGAAGTCTCATTTTCTCAGTTTCACAGATAAATGGAGGCATAGACCAACGCTGACTTCCACCTGTAAACATTATCAGCAACTTATACACCTTCCATCTACAGAAGGATTCAGGCCTTTTTTGCAGAAAGAAGGGCCAGCCAAACCAAGGACTTCATTTATACCCAGAAAAATGACTGTAATATAAAAGAAATGCATTGGTTCAAACAACACAGCTGACTTCCCAGTTTCAAAATCCAGATGTGTTGTACAGCAGAAATTTACTCCCTTTCATGGCATTTGTGCCACAGCACAGACAACTAGAGCATTTTGTAAGTACATCTACAAGCAGTGAGGTCTTTTAGTTTGCATAATTAACCAGGAACTCTTACTACACCTACCTTTGCCCAGTCAGAACTGCCAGCACACTCACATGCTCACGATCTACTGCAGAAAGGCTCAGAGAAGCAGGAACCATTTCTAGCCAATAAACTACTACTTAACTTTCACTAAGAAAACAACCCAAAATAATCTGGCATCACTCCTCCCTTTCCCCGCTACTCTTCTTGAATGTGATTCCACAATACTCTCTGGATGGCAGGTCTGCCAGGGATCTCTTCTCTCTCACGGGACTTCCCAAACATCACCTTGCAATGCATTTCCCTTTACACCATCAGTTCTAAGATTCCATTAGAACTACACTGAAATTCTTGTTCACAAAGGCTTTCAGGAGGAGTCTGTCTTAGCAAATACTTTAATTATTTACATCAATTGAACCAATTTTTGTCTAGCTTTAATGAAATGGGCAGTGCAAAAGGAAACCAGTTTTGAGGCCACTTTGTAGCAACAATCCCCTTTTTGAGAGAAATGATCCATTATCGGATCTCCTTTTCTTACTTAATTTTTCCCCTTAACTGGAAATCCTTCTAGTCTCTTTAACTTTTCCACATATCTGTTAGGCAGAGGGGTAGACTTCTTTCGTAGGAGGTATTTCTCAATTCAACACAAACAACAGAATAACACAAGTAAGCATCCCTGTTAAAACAAGAAAAATCTGATGTTATTTTCTCTCAATGGATAAACCCATTATGGTATTATGCTCTATCATCCTTCTCTGATAAAAGACTTCCTATACAAAAAACCAGAGCTAAACGTAATCTTTTAGACTGTCTCACTCACTGCCTGAAATCCAGCAACTAAAAGCACCAGGCCCTCCCACTGAAACAAGTCTCAAGTTCAGATCCTAAATGGCCAAAGGGAAGGAGCCAGCCACAGAAAATCAGTTTTCAGAGCAGTTTCACGTTGACCAACGTAAGCTGACACAGAGATGAGCTATCTCTTATCAGCTCCAGGCAGGGTTCACCAGGTGCATACAATTTAATGGATAACATACCTGTTTCTAATCGTGACGAATATTGATACAAGAAATACAAATTCACCAAGTAGAGAAATCCTGTTCCAGGTCCCACTGGGAAGAAGAAAGTTGCGGTTATCGGCCGCCAGATCTGTTCAGGTCAAAAGAGAAAGATATATTTATAGACTGCAGAATGAACTCATATGCACAGGCTTTTTGTTTACATTCCTTGCTTGATAATGAATGAAAACTTGGAACATCGAGAAGAAGATTAAAAATAGCCCAAGTATCGATTGCTGCTACTTCGGCAGCTTTTAGTTGTGGCGTTTTTTTCAATCTGATAAGCAAAGCTATGAACACTACACCAGAAATAACACACAACTTTCCAAACTGCTTTCCATCACATCTTTGTGGTAGTGAGTCTTTACTGCAGTGCAAAAGAGACTCACTGGCAAGGATGCTACCCTGTTTTAAAAACAGCCATACAAAACCCATTCTTCCCTGTTGAACAGAGGCCAAGGAATTCACAGCCTTTACTGTACCATTCCAGACAGCATGTGCCACTCTGAATGTTTGGGATCTGCTTTGGGACAGCCTCCCAGCTATGAATATTGGGCATAGCCAACTGCATGGCAGCACGTAGCAAGGACAGAAAATGTCTGGTCATTCACAAACGAGCTCTTTAAGCAGCAACATTTCCAAACTGAGTACTAGGATCCTGAACATCACAGCTCAAGAAGGAATAATAGAACAAGAAGAAAAAAACAGTCATTTATGCTTCTATATTTTGGGGACAATACATGAATCAAGGTACACACAGAGCCATGGCTTTAAGTTTTTTTTCAGTCAGCCTTCTTCAGTGAAGATATAATGCGACAATGTAACAGAAATTTAAAGATTGAAATCTCTTCTCTTTCTCCATTTTCAGCTCATCCAATGAGTGCTCTCCCCCAACACTGAACCTGTAATGCCAGAGAGCAAGGAAAAATATGTCCAGTTTGTGCCCACTTTTGATATTGCTAATGCACCCAGAAACACTGCATGTCTGACAGCTCAAGGTGTTAGTTGTTAGTTTACATGGACCATACCTAAGCACAGAAGCTGACAATCCCAAACAGAAGCTTTTTCAAATTCCAAACCAGCAGGTGCAAAAGATGCACTTCTTTAGAGAATCACAGAATAGGTCATGTTAAAAGGGACCACAGTGTGTAATCTGGGCCGACCTCCCTGCTCAAGCACGGTCATCCTAGAGCACATGACACAGGACTGCACTCAGTTCTTGAATATCTCCAGTAAGGGACATTCCACAGCCTCCCTGGTCAATCTGTTCCAGAGCACAGTCACCCAGTTCAGGTGGAACTTCCCATGAATCGGTTTCTGCCCATTGCCACTTGTCCATCCTCTGACACTTAGAGGAATTGACGAGGTCCCCTCTCAGTCCTCTCTTCTGGAGGCTGAACAGGCCCAGCTCCCTCAGCCATTCCTCATTAGAGATGCTCCAATTCCTTCATCACCTTTGTTCACCTCCGCTGGACCCGCCCGAGGAGCTCCATGTCTCTCTCATAGCTCTGCCCCAAAACCTCCTGGGCCAGCTGCAGTTTGGGACATTTGCACACCCTGTAAGCCCAAAGTTACAGCTCCCAAAGTCACGGCCACACGATGGCATAAAGCTGAGCAAGTCACCTGTAGCCACAGCCACAGAGCTCCTTGGCACAACAACCAGCGCCTGCCAGAACAATTCCCACAGAAAATTTAGGAAAAAACACACCAGAATGAGGCATAAGACGAACTACAGAGCTGCCAGGGGCAACAGCCCTCCTTCTGTCACCCTGGCAGGGACGCGCAGCCCGTCACCACTGTGGGGACCCGGGGCCTGACGGCAGAGCACCGGCTAAATCCGGGCCCAGCCCGCAGGCCCTGTACAGGTTGGGCGGGAAGGCGGCTCGACTCCCGCCGGAGGGGCTCTGGTCACCCCGATCACCCCTGGGCGCTATCTCGGTGCGCGGCTCCTCCAGCGCGGCCGCGGAACCGGAGGAGCGGCCGGCCCCGCGCGCAGCCCCAGCGAGGCCCCGCAGCGCGGCCGTGCACTACAACTCCCAGAAGGCCGCGCGCGCACCGAGCCACGCTGAGCTAAGGGTGCGGGCGCCGCGGGGCACGCCGGGAGCAGTAGTGTGGCCCGTACCTGGAAGCGGTGGATGAAGGCGTCAGGCCAGAGGAAGAGGTTGACGGGGCTGACAAGGCCCAGCTTGCCCACGAGCGGAACAGCGATGGAGCCGGCGAACCAGTAGCGGGTGATCAGAGGGATACTCCGGAACCAGTCCCCCAGGTCCGACATGTCGCAGCCGCGCCTGGCCGCCACCGAGTCCTCGCCACGAACCGGCTGCTGAGGAAGAGACGACGAGACGAGACGTGGGTTCAGCCGCTCCCGCCGCCGCCGCCCGGTCACGGAAGGGACACCCAGCCAGACGTGGCGCCACCGAATTCGGCCGAGCCGCCGCCGCTACTTCCGGCCCCGCCCCGGCCGCCGGCAGTCCCGCCCCGGGGGTGGGGCAGGGAGTGACCGCCGCTGCCGGGAGACGGGACCATCGGGCCAGCCAGCGGCCCCTTCCCCGAGGGGCGCTTGTAATGCGGGGGCGCGGGAAACAAGAGGGAACCGGCAGCAAGTCTTACGCCTGCGACAGCCTGCAAAAGCCGTGTTCTGAATGCCCTACTGCACTGCGTTATAAACGCATTTACCTGCGAGGACGGGACGTTTTTACTTCACTGCCCGGCGCTGGCCGCGCTCCGCTTTCCCGTTCCCACCCAGGCCCACGCGCGACGCCCGCGAGGAAAACTACAACTCCCAGCAGCCCGCGAGGCCGGAGTTGGAGCTGTTCCATTCCCCGACATCTGGGGGGAAGCGCTCGCCCCCTTTCCGGCTCCTCTCCATTGGTGAAGCGGGAGCGGGCTGTACCACGCGTGCGGCGCCCCTCGGCGCGGAGCGTGGGCGGAGCTGTGAGGGCAGCGCGGGAGCGGCGGCGCCGGGCGGGGATGGAGCGCTGCGATCTGGGCGAGCGGCGGCGGGGGCCCATCTGGACCCGCAGGGCCGGGGCGGCCGCACCGCGGGGGTAACGGGGCCGGGTCGGGGGGAGCGGCTGCCCTAGAGGAGCGGGCGGACGGGGCAGGGCTGGCCCGGGCCCACCAGAGCCTCTGCAGGATGGTTGAAGGGGCAGCCCGGGCATACCCAGTTAGATAACGAAGGAGCACGTTCTCCTTAGAATCGTTCTCCAGAATCGTTAGAGTTGCAAGGGTCCTCTGGAGATCATCCAGTCCAACCCCGCTGCCAAGGCAGGGTCACTTAGAGCAGGTTACGTGGAAGTGCGTCCAGGTGGGTTTGGAATGTCTTCAGAGAGGGAGACTCCACGACCTCCCTGGGCAGCCTGTTCAGTGCTCTGCCATCCTCAACGTAAAGAAGTTCCTCCTCCTGTTGAGGTGAAACTTCTTGTGTTTTAGTTTAAGGCCATTGCTCCTCGTCCTGTAGCTGGACGCCACCGGAAAGAGTCTGGCACCATCCTCTTGGCACCCGCCTTTGAGATACTTACACGTATTAATGAGATGCTCTCTTGAAAGCGGAGCAGGTCCCCAAGGAGGCTGTGAAACCTCCGTGCTCAGGCTGCTCACAGCTTCGCTGGGCACTTACCCCAGTTTGGTGCTTCAGTTTTAGTCGTATTGAATAAAATGCTATGGGGGAATTCCCAGAGTTCAGTCGCAGTGCGGTATGCTGTGTAAATACCGCCTGGTCCAAGCTGAAGAGCAGCACCACAAATACTGCTTTGGGTGCCTCTGCCCTGGGGGACCCTAGATGCAGCCCCGTGAACTCCTAACTGTTCTCTTGGGTTAGTTTAGTGGCAGGAAAACCTTTGAAAGGCAGAGAGCGATGTTGAGAAGGTCTTGGGAGATGCTGTAGCTGCAGTGATAAGTACTTGTGTTTCAGGGTGGTTTTAGAAGCAGAAGTTATACTTCATTTGTTACGGTCTTCAATGTCATAACCACATGCACACATCATTAGATTTTAACTATAATTAAAAATATCGTATCTTTCTAGTTTCATTTTTATGGCCCTTTTATTGAAGAAAAGAATAGGCTCAACAGAGAGGTGCAATTAGTTCTCGCTAGTCTGCACCATGGCTGTATGACCCTTCTTCTGGTGTTCACTCAGACTTTGTAACATACCCCCACAGCCCCATGCAAGTGCTGAGTAGCATATTCTGCATCTCAGAGAGCTATTCGTATTTTATATAACCATGGTCAGAGCATTCTGCAAGTGCTCTGCAGTCTTTAATCAGCCTGCCAATATCCTCCACAGTTTTAGGTGTTTAGTTTAATTGTGAAATTACATCCAAGTGATAATACAAAATTATTGGCTTGCTTAGTGTTAGGCAGTAAATCCAGGAGTAGGAGATCTTCCAAATTTTGATGTCATGCTTCCTGGAAAAACCTTCCTCTTACAGCTTATTCTGCACATTTGTGCATCTGGCTCCATATTATGTGGACAGCACCCTACAAGGATAGAAATGGACAACCGGAAACTTTTGTTCTATAATATCTCAGACAAATAGTAATAAACAAAGCTTTCTTCATAGAATCATAGAATGGTTTGGAGTGGAAGGGGCCTTAAAGATCACCTAGTTCCAACCCCCCTGCCATGGGCCTGGATACCTTCTACTAGACCAGGTTGCTCAGAGTACCACCCAGGCTGGCCTTGAACACTTCCAGGGATGGAGCATCCAGAACTTCCCTGGGGAGCCTGATTCAGTATCTCACCACTCTCACAGTAAAGAATTTTTTCCTGATGTCTAAACGTAATCTAAACCTACTCTCTTTCAGTTTGAAGCCATTCATCCTTGTCCTGTCACTCCCGGCCCTTGTAAAAAGTTTCTCTCTACCTTTCTTGTAGGCTCCCTTCAGGTACTGGAAGACCACAATTAGATTGCCCCAGAGCCTTCTCTTTTCCAGGCTTAACAATCCCAGTGCTTTTGAAGACTGTGAAAAGAAGTGATATTAAAACTGATTTTTCCCACACCTGATCAGAGTGTTTTCTTACAGTAATGCACAGCTTCTCAGTTTTCTAGAACGTTTCTTTGCAGTGGTAATGATGAGCCAGGTTCCTTGCTGAGTGTTGAATTGGGCTTTCAGATTCATTGGTAGATGATACATCAGCATATATTAGTGTTAGTCATTAATAGTGGAAATCAGGTAACCAGGAACCACACAAAAGGATTGTGAATGGTGAATTTCCCCCTACCTACCTTCTAACCCAGTGAATTACTTCCTTTGTAGTATATTTTTGATATTAGAAATACATGGGTTTCATGGAAGATTTTTCATAGAACATGGAATATCAGAATTGTAAAATCACAAGATAGAAACATTGTAATCCCATGTCTTGCAGATATATACATGGTAACAAAGTGATTCTAAGCATGGTTGTTTTGCTGGCTTTCTTCACAGAGTTATAGTAAACATCGTTCGCAGTGTCCAAGGGTACCATTCAAAGACAATACATTTTCTGAATGTGGCTTTTGACAGTTCTGGGGATTCTCTCCTTGCTGGAGACCGCCAAGGGAATATATATGTTTTTGACTTGAATGGGAACAGGTAAGAATATTTCTGTCAAGACTTTTTAATTGTCTGAGACATCTGTCACATTCAGGGGTGTGGGACTTGCCTGGACAGGATCCCACAGGTTGGGTTTTAACTAGATAGTTTTAAACAGATAATAGTTTGCTCAGGGCTGAAACTACAACTCAGTGTCTCATGTAGGCTCCCTAAATGTTATTTCATTCATTTAGCTGCTGAAAAAGGTCAGAGGCTTGTAGTTAAACTGAACAGCAAAGCCATAGAACTTAAGTGCTACCTTGAGAAGTTATCTTTGGCCAATATAGATCAATGAATGAGCCATGAATTACAGTAGACTAGACCTAGTGTTTTCATTTGCAGAAATACATCAACCAGTCTTTTAGCTTTTTACTACTGAGTTTTAAAATATTAGCACTGATTTTTAGATCTATTATAATTGGATATGATTTACTTACCCCCTTCTTTTGAGTTGATTTATTTTTTCTCTCTGTGAAATATATTGAAACTGATTAAGTTATTTTACTTCACTTGACATTAAATGAACCAAAGTTTCCTAACACAATGAGAATGCGTATTTTTAAATAGGTTCAACCTTGTTCAGAGAACAATGCAAGCTTGTACTGCTTTGGCATTTAATCTTCGCAGAAAGACAGAGTTCCTTGTGGCTTTGGCAGATTATTCTGTTAAGTGCTTTGATACAGGTAAGGAGTAATTTCAAGGATTAAATGCTATCTGTGTTGGCATGAAAGCTTATATAATTTTAGTTTTGATCTTAAATTTTTGGAGTGTGTTTTATGGAAATCATACTGTGTATTTCATGCCATCTGTCTGACAAAGAAAAGTTTGGGCTCATGTTGGTTATAGTCCTGTGGGTAAATGAACCTAAATGAACCCTTTGCTTCGCCAAAGTTCTTTATTGCCACTGAGTCACACAGGCATCTGTTTAACTGAAGTCCACCGCAGGACTGTAGTTATGTATGTTACCTTTTTTTTTAAAGCAGTTTTTTATATGTTTGCTTAGAATGAGGTATTCTATTAAAACCAAAACCAGTTGATGGTATGTTAGTTTGCAACTGAACAAGTTCTTAACTATATTTACAGTCAAATATTTGAACAAAGTGACAATGTACACTAAAAAAAATGTCAGTACTTTTGAGTATTCAAGTAGTTCTATATCCTTATTCAAAAGCAATATTAAAAATTAACTTCATAGCTCTGTGTCTCTGTCTTGATTAGAAGTTAAATGGTAAAGGACAGTAACGATTCAATCTTCATAAATTATTCTTTACCTATCAGAAAACGCAGTTGTCATGTCTCCATTATATCCAAATATCATCTGGATTTCAGTCTTTTTAAAAAGCTGTAGGAATCACTCATCTACAGTTTTAGGGTTTGAGTTTATCTGTGAGGGTTTTAATGTAACACAATGTTCCTCAAAATAGAGGAAGAGTCAGTAAAAGTCTGGAATCCTCTGCACTTTTTCTCTTCCTTTCAACAACAGGAAGACCAAACTTAAGACATTTGGATGCACTATCACGTCATACTGAAGAACGTTGTAAAATATAAATGGTACTCATTCTCTTCGATACTGGGTGAACTTAATACCCTTACTTAGAGGGTATTAGGCAGTACTTACTTGATGGGCTCCATCCCCTTCT
This sequence comes from Oriolus oriolus, assembly GCA_013400235.1. Classification (NCBI taxonomy): domain Eukaryota; kingdom Metazoa; phylum Chordata; class Aves; order Passeriformes; family Corvidae; genus Oriolus; species Oriolus oriolus. Next base: position 1,792,512 of record VXBT01013021.1, on the reverse strand, counting down.
TTAGAAGACTCTCTAATCCCATGTCACCTCTCAGGTGATGACAGCTTTAAGCACTCCATTGCCTGTAAGCACAGCAGAAAGTTTGACTGTTAGTCTTCATGAGCTGCTTTATAGCCATTTCCTATCTTTGATGCCACAGCAGTAGCTGGAACCACCCTATGGGCTGCCAGGCAAACCACCCAATGTAAACAGTGGGATTGCCACAAGTGCAGTTTGGTTGCTGAGGGAAGATTAGTGGTCATGCAGTCACAAGTGGGAGACCATGTAGTCAGAGGAACCATTTCTTTAGAATGCAGTGCACAGCATAAAAATGTTTTGGATTCGAAAAGAATTAATGAGCTGTTGCTTTCTGACTCTGCCTTTCTATAGTCATAGCCTGTTGTCATTAAACCTTTCTTCTTTGCACCTGTAAATAGTTGTGTAATCATTCACACATTCTGTCCACAAGTAAAAACAAGTGCAGAATTCTTACGAGAACATTCAGTCTCAGCTTCTGTGGGTGTTCACATCAGATATTCTATGAGGCATGCTGAACTTCACTGATCATGTTGTTCATGACTTTTTAAGATTGATTTTTAGGCTAAATTAAACAAGTCTGTGCAAGTTGGCTTTCTGTGCAGAACTGAGCATAACTTATAAAATCGGTTATTTGGAGATGAGGAGAAGGTTGGGCCTCTCTAAGGTTTAATAGCTGTGTGAAGACTGAGACCTTGTTTCTTTGTTGGGCTGTGATGGCAAATGGTTATATACTAGTTATGTCTAAAAGTCTCTTTCACAGCATAGTGTTGAAAATAAAGACGAAAGTAGTAGTTGTTCCACTTTGGATGACTTCCATCTCTTTTTCGTCAACTTCTGCAGGAACCCAGGAGCTAGTTAGTTGGATGAGAGGCCATGATTCTTCAGTGTCTTCCATCTCTGTCCATGGCTCTGGCAAGTATGCCATCACTACTTCCACTGATACAGCTCAACTGTGGGACTTGGACACCTTTCAAAGAATAAGAAAGCTGAATGTTCGTCAGTCTGTGGGTATACAAAAGGTGAGTAAAGAGCAACTGCTAAAGGGTGAACAAGCACACCACAGGAGGTATAACATCACATAGTAAAATCACATTACTTGTAAATAGTCTTTCAAATACAGCTGAATCTTTTTTTGTCTTCTTTGGGCATATCATCTTAACTCTCATCCTATCACATCACCCAGACCACTGAAATCACGACTCAGTAGTTGCAGAGATCTTCTGGGAACTTTTAAGGAACCTCCATCTTTAGAGATACTCAAAACTTGCTTGGATATGACCTTGACTAACCCAATTTAACTTGGAAGTTGGAACCATCTTCTAGGTTGACCTTGCTTTAACCTAGGGTGGGCTCAGAGGACCTGTGTAGATTGATTCCAACATGAATGATAGTGAGATTTAAGGGTGTTGTTATAAAAACAGTTTTGGTGTCATAATGGTAACTTCAAACAGTCACCACCACCTGCCCCATTCAGCTTCTTATTCCAAAGCTCTTCTGTGTGTGCATGCAAAGCACTGAATGTGGGAACAAACGAGGCTGAAGAGGGACTCAGCAAAAAGAAATTGCTGCTTTTCAGACTGGTGGCTTCTTTGCTTCTGTTTGCTGCACAGACACACTGGAACAGCATGGGATGAGAAGGATGACACGTTTGTGTCAGGGAGTGGTTTAACTAGGTCTCCCTTAGCATTACACTCTTTTAAACAGGTCTGCCTGCGCCACCAAATGTCACACTTTGGTCTAAGTGCTACGGAAAGTCCTGACACAGTGCCTGAGCATGGCTTGCACACGTGCTGCCCTGCAGTGAATAGTCTGACAAACACCACATCAAACCAAGGTTCTTGTTAGGCTGGCCACTAAAAAGCCATGCTGCTTTTGCGGAGAGCAAGGCTATTCATTTGAGTATCCTCACCCAGTTCTGGGTCAGGCAGAAATTCTGTCAGCTTAAAATAGTCACCTAGCAATTACTGTAAAAGATCATCCATAAATTTTTGTTCATTTGTTTTATTAAAACTTTTGTATAGTGCATGTTGCTAAAATAATTATAACATGTTCCCTCCAAAGAGGCATGCATTTCTTAGTGGGCACAAGATTTTTCTACTGCTCAGTACCTTTCTTTGTGTAGGCTATGTGTAGGGACTTCTTATTGGTAAATGGCTCTTGGAATTTGGTAGGATCAGGATGTTGCAGTATGGAAACAACCTCTAAAGCCAAACAGTAGCGATTATGATTGAATGAACAGATCACATTTGGGAATCAAGTGCTTGCTCTCTTGGTTTGGTGCTACCATTTCTTATAGGACATTATACAAATGATCTTGATTCCATTTTCCTGTCTTTAGAATCATGGTACTTATTCTCATGCCACGATCTAAGACATACAGATAAATAAGTGCTTTACTGAAGTTCAGATTTGTTATTAGACTGCAGGCCTGACACTCAGTGTGCAAAGCTGGATTCTTGCTTGCTCTGTGGGCCAGTGTAGCAGTGTCACACCAATTTTGTGTGCTTTTTGATGCCTCTTAAGCCCAGTTGCACTCCAACATACACCTTCTGTTAGGTTGGTATGGGGCAAAGCTAATTCAAAAAGATAGAGACTGAGGTGCAGAGTGAACAGACAGCAGGTGAGACAAATGAGAAGACAACACATCCACAGTGACCATTTCCAAAGCATCACTGTTTATTCAACAGTTGCTTGTGACCATCCTGTGGTATTTTTCTATGGCAAAGCAGAAAATTAGCAACTATTCGGTACTCCAGTTTACCAGAATTTAAACTTCATTCATCTGCTCTCAGTTTATTGGCTAGTTTTCCTCAGGGTCCCTGAAGGAGGACAAACAGCTCTGTCTGTCTGAAGATAAATGACTCTTGTAGCTGAGATGACTCTTGTCCCCACAGGTTACTTTTGCTCACTGTCAAGTGACTCATTTGACCTGAATGCCCAATTTTCAATCACTAAGATGAAATCCATCCTACATATCCGTATTTTGAGATTTTCAAGGCCCCAAGAGATCATTCAGACCAAAACTATGAACTTTGCAGCACTGACTTAATTTCAGCCACTGATGTCCCCAGCGTTTATATTGTGTCCTCTCTGGCACTCATCAGAAACAATAAAGTTTAACAGTCATAAAAATAAGACAGATAAAATTGAACAGTTATTTCAGAGAGTTAAACTGGCTTAGCAAAGGGTACAACAAGTTTTAACCAGTACAAGGAAAGCAGTCCTACTCCTCTTCAGGCTGTCACAGGGGACAGGGACCGGCTCCCTGTGGGATCTAAGCCTTGCACAGTTACAGTAACAGCCACATGAACCATGTTTTATTTTGCCATGCACTTTGGTTAATTTAAAATGTTCTTCCTTGACAACATCCCATTTTTTTTTCTTTTCCATATTCCAGGTTTTTTTTCTTCCATTGAGTAACACCATTCTCAGCTGTTTCAAAGATAATTCTGTTTTTGCATGGGAATTTGATACTCTTCAGTGTAAATACCAGTTGCCAATTCCTGTAGAAGGTTCTGTATTATTTTATAAGGTGTTTGCAGTTACCAGGTAAATTGCTATTTTAAACATTCTAAAGGCAGACTAAGAAATCATGGTTTTAAACAGGTTCTCTTTCTTTATTTGTAATATTTTATGAAAGTATTGAGCTATATACTATAATATGCTTTTGAACTCTGCTGTGACTGATACTTTCAGCAAGGATCAATAGCAGTTTTTATTATAGTCCCATAGCAGTTGAAATAAATTTGGTTGATTTTTAGTGACCACTAAGGTTTAAACTATCCTTTATCAAAGCAAATTTTATTATTTAGGAGCTATTTTGTTCTTTCAGGAGAGTATCACAGAAATAATGGCTGACTCAAAAGTGATTTGAGGGCATAGAATAAAATGAACAATCTCTCTCTTTAGCTAACCCTAATTTAAATTATAGTATGCTGATGGAAACTTTTACCTCATCTGTGATCCAGGGATGGTCGGACTTTGGTAGCTGGTGGGAAATCAAATCACCTTCACTTATGGTGTTTAGAATCAAAGCGGTTGATAAGAATAATCCAGATGCCTGAGAAAGTGCGAGCTGTCCGTCATCTGGAATTCCTCCCTGACAGTTTTGATGGGGGCTCAAATCAGGTTAGTTTTTTTATGAACCTTAAGACAGGAGTATTTGGTTAGTTGATTCAACACCTATACTTGGAGGGCTTTGGGGTGGCACTGGGGATATGGGCTCATAAGATACAAAAGGAAAGTTAATGGGGTGAATCTTTGCTCAGTTGCTCCTTTAGCTTAATGGAATGTCATTGCTGAATTGGGTATTCCACTTTGTTTTACATTGGCATTATTTACATTGGGTGAATCCTTTTAACTTATAGGTCCTTGGAGTGTTAAGTCAAGATAATATTATGAGGTTTATCAACATAGAAACATGCCAACTTCTTTTTGACATTGGGGGTCCTGAAGAGGGAATTAGTACAGCAGTGATTAGCCCCAATGGACGGTATATTGCCTCAGTAATGGAAAATGGAAGCCTTAACTTATACAGTGTCCAAGCTTTGACTCAAGAAGGAAATAAGGTAGAGTATTTTACGTTTCTTAAGACAGCAGTGTAAATCCCCTTAAAGTTGATATTTGACTGCATATCTTTTGCATAAGCAGTAGTTTGCAGACATGTGCTGAAGTGCCGTATTTAACAATACAAGTAAAGAAACAGTGTTTTGTACAGTTTCTTTCATAGTTCCTCCAGCCTGTCAGGTAATTTGATGTTCTTAAGGTGTATATATATCACTGTGTTACTGCTGTTGGAAGAAGGGGAAGATGGTATTTCTTTCAACAGCAATTTGTGTGCATCAATTTCTTTTTGTAACGGTGTTTTGGGGGAGATGGAAACAGAATAATTGTGCCACTTCTGTTCCATTTCCTATAGAAAATGTTTTGCAACTAATGCTCTCTTAAACTGTGGGCATGAATGGTGCTTTTGCTACTGTGATTTTGTTCTTCTTACCATGTTATTGGATACCAGCACCTATCATTTATGGCACAATCATACACTCCTAATCCTTCCTAAATAACAAACATTCTAAATACCAGTTCTTATTTTATTACATTAATTTATTAATGGGAGTCAGGTTTCTAAATACAGAATTCCATATATCTTTAATCACAATGTCTTTGAAGTAAACAGCAACCAGCTCCAGATAATGATGGAGTTGGAGCTGAGGAAGGATGTGTAAAGATGTCACACGCATTCCATTTGCACTTTTGCTGACGGTTTGACATGAACTGGGATATCCACTTTGTCACTTGCTTTCACAATCTCCAGCATTGAATTAATTAATACCTGCCTGACACTGAAGACTAATTAAAGTTTGTAAAGGTCTTCTGTATTCTTTTAACTGGTGCTATAGAAATGCAAAGTATTTTAATGACACTGAGAAACACGTTAAAGTAAATAACCTGGACAGTACGTGATACACATCTATACTATCTCAATTATATTTGACTGTTTGCTAAACAAGGAAATAACATGATGTTTGAGTTAGCTTGGAAGCTACATAAACCTTCTCACAGTTAGAGCACTTTTATTCATGAACATTGTTTTTCAGGAGTATACAATCTATATATATTTATTCATGGTATAAATGTTTCTATTCTTCTTTCTATGGCCATCAAACTCAAAAATGTGGCATATAAAATAGAGTAAACAACAAATTATATTTCTGTGTAGTCTGTCTTACAAGATTTTAACCAAGGTATTTGCACTTAATACTAGCTTCCACCATCCATGTTCAAAGTTGTACAAGATGGGCCCAAGTACACATCAGAGGCAAACAAACTGATAACAAAAGTGACTTCTGGAGGGTCAAAGGAGCCATGGAAATCCAAAGGAAGCAAAATTCAAAGCAGATTACTAAAACTGCAAGCAAATACATCATTTGAAAATAAAGAGGTAGGAAGAAGTTGCAAATATTTTGTCCTTCAGTCTGCAGCATTTATATTTCATTACCATTTGCTTTAAAAAATAAATTCAGGCTCTGATGCACTTGGATATTTGAGCAGAGCAGGGATTAAGGAAATTTTAGTACCATTTTCTCTCTCTATTTAGCCTATACTCCTACAGTATGTGACACAGCCAGAGCTCCAGTCAACTTGGGGTACCTCTGCAGTTGTTCAAGCAGCTTGTTACACATTTGGATATTTGCTAGATCTGATCTGCTTCCCTGCAGAAAGCAAAATGGCACCTCTGAAATGTCTGCCTAGAATCCATTTCCTTTTTTTCTTAATGATTTAGAAGATTAATTACTGTTACATTTATTCCACCTCTGTCATCACTGTGCCATTTTCTGTCATTATCCTGTGCCTTATATATGTATATATATCTATATCTATTTCTGTCTTCCTGTTTACGTGTCACCATGTGATCTATTTCTTATGTCAGTATTCAGTTTGCTATATCCATCATTTAATAGTACATAGTTCAGTCAGTTTGGGTCCAGTCTGCTTCTGACTGAAATCAATGGCAGCTGTTCTTTGAGTTCAGGAGACAATAAATGATGTTTTGAATTATCTTTTGTTTGTTGTTGAAGTACCTAGGACTGTGTAACACATAGCAATACACATTAGATTTTTTTTTTTTTTGACACTGTGCGGAACGTCAATATTTAGCCACTCTAATCAATTAGAATGCAAAGAATGAGAAATGGTTACATTTTTTGTTGATCCTCTGTTTTGTAGAACGAATTGCCAGGTGGGTTAAACAAGAAACGTCTGCGGGCCTTATTGAAAGGATTTGGAGAATATCCAGCTAAGTACAGGTATTTTTTGTGTGCATGTTCGTGCTTGCACAAAATAAAATTGCTTGTGTTTACTGGCCTATGAAAAAGAAGTTGCTTGACTAAGGCTGCATTCTAATTGCAGGATGTTTGTTTGGCGTTCCTTATTACAACTTCCTGAAAACCACTTGGCATTCAGTAGCCTGATAGATAGGGGAATCCACAGTGCATTTGTAAATATTCAGAAAGAGTATCCCATCAAAAGTAGGAAACTGCTGAGAGTTCTACAGAGGTAAAATATATATTTGTATCTACTTAAATATTACAGATTTTTATTTTCAAATAGTCATCTGAAATGTATCCAGTAGCTGGAATCAGCTGTAAGGGACATTCTAAAATGGAACAGTAGTGCCCTCATGCAATTTTGCTTTGATAACTCATACAATTCTGCATCTGTTTTGAAGTGCAGAATCCTTCTGTGTTGTGGCTGTAAAATACATACTGTATTTTTCTTTGGTTTTGGACCGATGTTTTCTACACCTTTGTTTGCCTCTGTGTACAGGACCTTGTCAGCTCTAGCTCACTGGTCTGCTATCTTTGCTGAGACACCTTACATGCCTTTGCTAGCATTCCCATTTGTAAAATTATTCCAGAACAACCAGCTGATCTGCTTTGAAGTTGTTGCTACAGTAGTCGGTAAGCAATGATTTTGAAAACTCAGATATGCTGCAACATGTTTAAGCTTTCCAATGCAAAAGAGCTTTCCCTGCTGAAATGAATAAGGTATTTCCTAAGAGGCCACCAAGGTGTTACCAGGAATTAATATGGAGCTTAAAACAAAGACCTCAAGATATTAGACTTCCTTTTGCAGTGTTTCTAGCAAAAAGTTAGCAGTTTTAACAGTGTCTGTAAAGTCTAATTGAAATGTATCTAGCATCGGCAAATGTATCTAGCATAATTATGTCATAATAATTAAGTCTCTGAGACATGGGAAGAGTAGTCACAGCCACCCACCCCACCTATCACCTGCTCCCAGTCAACAGGGAATGATCTCTTTCAAGGTTTTACTCTGTTTAGTTGTCCTGAGCATGTGGTAACTCAAAACTAGACATTTGTCTGAACACTGGCTGTGGCTGTATTCTGAAGAAACATTCTAAATTAAAGCGCTTTACACTTAAATTAGTTGTTGCAGCTGCTGCTAAGTCTCCAGAAAATATGTGCTGCCAAGCATACATACCCACTTTGCAACCACATGCTGTTGGTGAATAAGTATCCAAGTTTACTGAAATTATTCTTAGTAGGTTAAAAATGACTCGATCCAGGCTGTAGTTTTGTGAGACAGAAATACTGGTTTAAGTATTCCCATCTGCCTCCCATGCCTTAGTCCCACAGCTCACAGACTTTTTTTCATTTTATATGTGAGCCAGATTAGTTCTTCAGTCTAGTTCACAGTGTACTGACACAAAAACTCACGCCAGTGCAGCCGGAGGAGCAGTGTACTGTGGGAATGGTTTAGGAATACTAGGAAAGAGAAGAGATGGGAATATCTTAAATAGGTTTTGCCGCCTGAAATGACCTCTTAAATGCATCAGCTTTATAACCAAACTTTAAGGTTGTCATGAGTCTTTCACTCTGGATTACAGTGGATTGTGTTCAGCTTCTTATTCTCTTTCAGTTAATTTTTGTCAGCACTGGTTTGAGTACTTTCCCAATCCTCCAGTTAATGTCCTTGGTATGATGGAAAATGTTTTGGCACATCATGACAAAGAACTACTTAAGCATTTAATAAAATACAATGTGACTTCACAGGTAATATTCTAGATGGCTTTTGTATACAAAAATGTACTGCAGTGAATAATAGTGCATTAGTCTTTTATTTTGATGTATTTCTAGTTTGGGGGAGTTTTCATTAAATAACAGTGAATTATATGGGAGTGTAAAGAATATATCATTGCTTACCTGTTGTTTTTCCTTGTCCATGATCATATATATGCTACTGTAGTTCTTTAGAAGTTCTTTGCTTTCAAGTCCACGTTGCTTAAAAATCTACTGATCAAATTATGAATGTACCTTTTTTTTTACATGGACATAGGTGTGATGAATTAATTTTGTAATCCCTGTTTATCATTAGGGATGATTTTAGCTTCACAAACCTAAACAGAACATTTTTAGACATCCAGAAAAATAAGAAATGTATTTATAATCACCCCACATTAACTTTGAATATTTAGAGTGGGTAATGAAACTTACCTTGAAATGTTCTGGTTTATTTCCTCTTTCTTTCATAAATTAACAGATTCTTGGTATAAGGCAAGAAAAATTATATTATTTCTTTAAAAGGGATGGTAAAATTGTATTAATAGATTATTTTGTCAATTTTCCCAAATAATTTAGGTTTATGCTTGGCCTCTCCTAGAAACACTGTTATCTGAGGTTCTAACAAGAGAAGAATGGCTGAAAGTCTTCGACAATATTTTCTCCAACCATCCTTCGTACTTTTTAATGATTGTTGTTGCCTACATTATATGTTCCAGAGCTCCCTTGCTCCACTGTAATCAAGCAGCAGATTTTGAGGTAAATGTCTTCATATTTAAGTCAATCATGTGGAAAAGACATATAAAACATTGTATCTGTTGTTAGACAGGTTACAAGGAGATCCATTTCCACATTAATATATTAATATATCATCTGGTACTTGACAAATACACAATAAATGAGTAAAACATTGATCAATTTCCTGCAGTTTCATGCAAAGAGAGCTTTAAAAGCTTTCATAAGATTTCTAATGTCACTAAAAGCCATGTTTTAAATTTCAATAGTTCATCAACCACAAAATAATTCCGTCTCTTTTCTGAGGATCTAGTATGGACTTCTGCCTCTCTGTTATGTTGTTCCATTCTGCTCTTGTCATATTTTCAATTAGGCAGTATTATTGGATGTCCTCTGCAGCTAAATTAAAATGTGTCCTTATGTTTAATGTTACATGGGAAGAGGATTTTTTTTTCTTATGAAAATATCTCTGTAGGCAAACAAAGGGTTCCACCTTTAAAATGTGCTTGTGAGCAGTCAATTTGACTGACATCAAGCAAATAACATTATTGCTATGTTTAATAATGACCATTTAGAGATTTTCATGATGGGTGAGATCTTTGACAGGAAGAATAGTCCTGCAAGAAGAGAAACTTCCGAGCTTCACGGTTGAACACTGAATGTCGAGGCAGGTTTATCCAGTGGTAGGAGTCCCTGTGTGGGCTGTTGGACACTCTGAATTGACACCTAGCTTCCCAGATCCCTTACACGGCTGGTATTTGAAGACAAGGAAAAGAACCACAGTGTACTTTCACACCTTGAAGTTTGGCTCAAGTCACTTGAGCTGGGGATGTTTTATGAATTGGTAGGGAAAACTTAAAAATCTTTTTGAATTAACTGTTGAAATACAGACCTTGCTAATTTTCCTGCTTATTGCCAAATATGTATATCAAGAATAAATATATATTTATGTAAAAATACATAAAAGTGCATAATCTTGTGTAGAATGTAAATGGCAGCATGTGTCTTACAGTATTTCTTTCATCATCGTAACAACGTGGACATTAATGTTGTGATTAAGGAAGCCTATCATCTTATGGAGGCTACACCACTGGATATCCATCCACAGCGTATGCTTGATGACTTCACACCACTTACAAAAGAACAGTACCCTGTATTTAATAAATATCCCACGTTCGTTGTGGATTATAAAGCTCAGGAACGGGAGAAGATCAGACAGGATGAAATTGAATACTTGCGAGAGAGGTATTAGTGGGAAATTGAAGACAGTCTCAGAGTGGGAGGGACAGGTGGACCTAACTGCCTTTGTATGTTATAATGTGTATGCTTGAGAAGAGAGACAAGAAAATTCAGGAGAAGGACTTTAAATAGCTGCTAAAGGTTGAGGGTTACTTCGTTTGACACATATTTAAGTTAAATTGTCAGTCTTATCGTAAATAGAAAATGTTTGCTAATTAGCCGAAAATATTGGGCCACAAGTCACCGAACTTGGAAGCTCATAGCCTGAGCCTAAACCTCTTTTGATGTTGTGGGGTCCAAGTTTTGAAGGGCCTGGAGTTCTTAGCTTGCTATTGAAATCAGTGGGTGCCGTGACACCAAGGCACCCTTAGAAACCAGTTTTTGTTAAGAATGCAGGGAAGAAAGTACCTGCACTCACTTGTAATGCCCTGCTGTCTCCAACAGTCAATATTATAATGTTTCCTCATGTACTTTGTCACTACGAAGGGCTTGCCATATTCTTTTATGTCATCTCATTTCAGCAGTTCTTTGCTAGTACTGTTACCAGTTTCAAAGTAATCAAGTAATTTCTTGATATTTGGTTTGAATGATTAACATGTGACCTCCTTCCATTTAGACAATTAGCACATGAATCGGCAGCCAAAGCACAGGAACAGAAAGCAGAAGATGAAGCCTGGTATCGAAAGCAGAAATTACTTCAAGAAGCTCAAGAACAGAGGCGAAAAATCCTACTAGAAGAAGAGGAGAAGCTGGCAGAACAGAGGCAGAGGTATTAGACTATAAGAAGCATTAGGGGTCTGGCTCCTGTATCCTGCTATTACATTTTTAACCACGAATAAAGGAGAAATAACCACTAATTTGTATAAATTGTGATATGGGATAACTGTGGTCTGGTGGGTCATATTTTGGTGTAGGAATTAAGTGATCTGGGTTGTATTACTGCCTCGCCTATGACTTCCTTGAGGGAATACAGCAGATTAGAGGTCAAGTTACTTCATATTTTTGTATCAGCTCCCAGCCATTTGTCTGGTTCCTTTGGACTGGGAAGTCTCTTAAACAGTCGGTTGCTGTGTGTTTGCACACTGAGGCTTCTGACTTGCACTGTGGGCAGACTCACACAGCAGATATGAGAGTTGCTTATAGGATCAGTGACTGGACACAGTCTTGTATTTCTAGTGGATCTAGAAAAAAGACTGCTTTGTGTATCAGTTGATGAGCAAAGAGTTGTGATAGTAATGATGCTGAACTGTAAGTTTGTACATTTTGCAGTTGTGAAAGTTTAAGAGAATTTCAACATCTCCATAGTTTCTTAGATCAACTACAGGTAATCACAGAAACATTTAAGTTGGAAATTACCTTTAAGATCATCAAGTCTAACGGTTAACCCAGCACTGCCAAGTTCACCACTAAACCATGTCCCTAACCACCACATTTCTGAGCACATCTCCTAAACCTCTGTAACCTACAGAGTTTTTTTTTTTTAAGAGGACAGCAAGCCTTTATTAACAAACTAATTCTTGAGTTTGTGGTTTTGTTCCTTGAAAGAGTTTGATATTTACCAAATAAACTTGGGACTAATTTTGTGCAGCAAGAGGTACCAGGACACTGGCAGTTATTCTAAGAAGTAGTTTCCAGTTTTGGATCCTTGCAACATTAAACTAGTACTTACTAAAGTGGAACAGAAACAGGGCACAGGACTTCAAAGCTTAACTGGAGACATTGCCATTAGAAGATGTTTGTGTGAATTTAATTTTGTCTCATAAAAGAAAACTGGACAATTTACAGGAATGAAAGTAACTGTCCTAAGCTTTATAAGTTACAGACGAGCTCATAGTAACTAATGGTTAACTGCATTGCGTGTTTGTGCTCTTTGGTACTGACCTTTTACATATACAGGTTCCCTTATTTCTGTTTGTTTTGGCCTTGAAGGCTTGCTGTTGCAAAAAGAGAACTGAAAGTAAAGGAACTGCAACTTCTAGATGCTTCAAGAAGGCGTTTTCTGAACTACCAGCAAGATCAGCTTCAAATGGAACTGAAACGTCTCGATGATGAAATTGCAAGAAAGGTTGAGTACTGCTCAAGCAATTCTTTTCTACAAGGTTTAATAGTGAAAATAAACAAGGAAAAAATTTATAACTAAAATTTTAGTTGACATACTATGATTTGTGAGCCTAGAGGTCTATTTAGCATGAGGTGGACTACTTTAAGTGGTAAATGCATAATTTAACAGTTTTATTTGGCACTTAGGATGTTCCACTGGCTTGCTTTAACTGGCTAAATTCCTGAGAAAAGCCAGATTCACCTGATTACTGGCAGTATTGAAAAATGTAATGGGCTCTTTAAAGACCTAGTGAATTCTCAGCTATCTGTGGGCTGTATGTCCAGATTGCAAATTAACTCTGCCACTGATTGAGAGGCTCCACAGTGGCCTCTGGCCAGGCCTGGCTCTGCTTCCGAATTACTAACTCGGGCACCATGGCATGCAGATGCTGAGAATGGAAGCTTTTTTAACTCATGGGCACAAATTGAGCCTTTGCAGAGCTATTCCTTGCGTCTCAGCAAACCACTTTGCAAAGCACAGTGCAGCTGTGTGGTTGTTTCCGCAGTCAGGGTGCTGTAACCCTCCTTAGCTCCAGCTCAGCACAAGTTCTGCCAGGTGCAAAGCGGCCACTTCCCCTTCTGCCTACTGTCCTCCACAGCATTCTGGCTTCAGAGACTCCTTACTCAATTCAGAGCTGCATCTGGCAGGTTATTAGTGTTAGTTCAAGACTAATACTTCCCTGACATAGCATGGCTGGATGTAAAACTCTTCCTATGCCTCCTCTCCACCTTGCCCTGTGCTTTTGTTATGCAATATTTTCCATTCTTCATATGACAGAAAGTCAACCAGAACTTAGGGGTGTGGAGGTTTGGACATTCTTCTTGATAATGTTTTTTCAAAGCAGAAGAATTTCTTTACTGTATTTTCATGTGTTTCTCTTCTCCACAAGGCATCTATGAGAGAGCAGGAAACAACTGCTGCTGTTCAAGATATAGTACTACAATGGATGGAACTTGAATCACAAAAACAGCTGTTTGAACAGGTAATTAATAAGGAATTATACTAAATGTAAACATTAAATGGCTCTTCCTTTGAAGTTCTTGGATTTGATTGTGTTCATTCAACCAGACCTTGTGAGGAAAAGGAGGGCCTGGTTTTTTTCTCTTTTTCCTCTTTAATAACTTTTTTTAGAATAAATCCTCTGTTGATAAAAAGCATTAGCAGAACTCACTATTGCCTTGGGGAGTTCTGGGTGAAGATAATCATATCCTCCCCATTTTATTCTTCTTCTGTGCTGAGGTATTGTTTGGTTGCTGCAGGGTTTAGCTGTGGGCTCAGCTGCCTGAGGGAAGTGAGGAACGTGTAAAAAAGAAATAAGTGTATAACAGTGTGTTCCTCATCCCAGAAACTCCCACCTTTTCATCTGTGATATCCAGACATATCTGCATTTTCTGGAGAAAACAGTATAGCAGATTGATGTAGGTGATGAAAAAATGTCTAGTTGCCAACAACATCATTAAGCAAAAAGGAGTGGATGGTTCACTGGGAATGTGCATTTCCTTTCTGAAATGACTGATTTATTCAGAAATATGGCTATTCATTAATAAAGGGCTTTAACCAGTAATTCTGTTTAAATATTAGTTAATTATTATAAATAATTATCAAACATTACTGAAAAGCAAGGATGCCAATGGAAGGCTTTAGAAATGTTCATTTTGGTTAAAAAATCTAAGTTAAGTGTTTAGAAATCACAGCTACATGTGCCCATCTTGAGTATGTGCAGATCCAATGGAATAAAGGAGAAGTAGACATCCAGCTCTCTGACCCTCATTTTGAAACATGTGTCAACTTATATTTGGGGTTTTTTAAGCTTTTGGTCATATACTTTTTATAATCCATACTGAGCGTGACTGGGGTAAATTTCTGTTAGCATTTATTTTTTCAGTACGCAGCCAACTGTATTGTGGCTACGTAACACAAACCAGGCTAAGCTCATTTGTATTCCAGTACATGTAAAGTCAGCTCTCTAAGGGAACTAATTCTACAGTGATCATCCTCTCTAGGCTAGAAAGGTAGCAATTATTTAACTAGCTGAGGATCTCTGTTTGCCCACAAAAGTCTGTGCAGAGAGGCTTTCCCTGCAGTTTCGCTGCCATCAGTGAGGGTCTCTACTCCAGCTTCAAAGGCCGTGTATGTTGATTTTGCCTCAGTTGCTCAACAGATTCCCACAGGCCTGGAGAGGGGTTATGACTTTCCAGAAAATTGTGTAGGTGTGCCCTGGTGAATGTGAAGAAAAGGTAGTGCTTTTTCTAGATCTGCTGGGTTGTACTACTTTGGCAAATCATCTCTGCGTTCAAATGAGATGCGTTTATTACAATCCCAGTGCCACGAAACACAGTTTATATTTGTGAAACATTTCAGGTTTTTGGCTAAAATTTGCCATATTTTCGTGATAAATCTTTTTCACTTAGGTTGGAATTCTGCTTTTATTCTCCACAGTAATCCAGAGAATGGAATTACATCCCCTGTCATGACTCAGGCCACTGTTAGGACTCATGCTTCATCTAATTCCAAGCGGATGAAACAGCAGGGTCTATGACTTTCCTGGACAGTTATGATATGTAGTGGGATGAGATGTGTGGATATATTCAAATACTACTTTAATGAAATCTTAGTAAGTGTTAAAGAGATGCAATTACCAATGTGAGCTGGTAGCTTAGCAACAATAATTTTTGTTTGTGTGCTTGGCAGCATCTAATCCAAGACCAAGAGGCAGTTACAAAGGAAATGAAAGAAGAGATGGATGCCCATCGAAGAAAGGTGGATCTGGAAGATCAGCGTATTCAGAGATTGATAGAAATAAATAGAGAAGAAATACAGAAAGCTCATACAGTAAGATGTTTGGATCTTAACATGTGTTCTGGGGAGTCAATATGCTAACTTATGCAGGTATTACTGGTTAATAGTATTTTGACTGCAATTAACTAGTTCAAGTTAATTTGGAAGTATTTTCTAAAGAAATCTAATTTCTAGATACCTACATTAATAGATTAAGATTCTGTGTTTGAAGTTTTGAGGTTTTCAAAAATCTGACTGAAGTGTCCAAACAGCTACATAATATTGAAATTCACTGGACTTGCCAGAAATACTAACTTTTTTTTTTTACGTCTCAAAACTTAGCATGTAAGACTCAAAAGTGCTTTTCAAAACAAGTCATCCTCCTGTTAAGGAACATGTTTTGTTTGTAACCATAATGAAATCTCAAAGGAGATTTCAGTTGGTAGTAATTGGCAGTACTTGGAAAATGAGCTGTAGAAACTGTCTTCTAGATCACAGTAATGAATGTGTGTAGCTTGACATTAGGAATTGCTCAGATTTTCAAGCTCAGAACTTGTAACTGTGCAGTTGGAAAAATAGTTGCAGCTATCCCACTGCCCATATGCTTGGCATCTGCATTTGTATATTGTCTAGAAATAAACATATGGGTCTGAATTTTTGTAAACAGCATTTGATTTTTGGAAGCAGATGGATGTGGGTGAAAGTATTGGCATTCAGGTATCAATCTTATGTCAGCTGCACCTGTTAGTGAGTGGCTCTGACAGGGATACTGGAGAACACCTCAGTTTGTCTTGCCTGGTCTGTCAGTAAGGCTGTGCAGTTGGAATAGACTGAATTTCTGGTAAGAAAGGTGTTTTATTAGGTAGCTGAAGAAAATCTAGCCAAAGCTGAGCAGAAGCACATTGACACCAACTGGAGGCTGCAAGCGCAGCGGAGACTCAGGCGTGATGATCAGGACCGGCAGAAGTCCTACGAAGAGATTGTCAAGCTCCTGCATGACAACAGGGTGAAAGAAGCTGAACTGCTGAAGGCCATGAAGGAGACAGAAGAAAAAAAGGTATTTGCATAATTTCTTTTTATAAGTGGGCCTGGCAAAAATGTAACCATCTTTTGCCTGTAACAGGGAGAGCATAAAGCTGCCAAGTTCACCACTAATATTTTGTTAGAAATCTCCTTTTCTGTTTTGACTGGAAGTTTCTGGAAGCACTAGAGTGAATTGGTAAGGACATTTTAGCCTTAGGAAAGCATGTTCCCATATCTGTAAATTCCTCTCATTTTTTTTTCTCTGACCCAAGACTTTTACCTTTCTCCAGGTGTTTGAATGAGACATTTTTCAAAATGAAACCTTCACACAGTTTACTAACATATTTCAATTATAGACTGAAGCGTAATCTGTAATAATCCAGATGGTTCTATCTGTTTCTTTTTCCTTGCAACACATCAGTTGAAGGCATTTAATATCTCTGTTGCACAGTGGGAAGACGTTGTACACAAAAAAGCTCAGCTGGAGGAAGAGCAGAAGGTGGCTGCTGCTGCAGATGAGCACAGGAAGCAGTTCTTAGATGACAAAATAAATGATGCATTAGAATTGGCTGAGAAGCTGCAAAGGGAAGATGGCTGTTCCGGTGAGCATGAGTTCCGTGTGGATGTTGGCATGAAGCATTCAACAACTGAATACAAATGAACTGTCCAATACTGGGGATAAACTTAAGCATAACTCCTTTACATAAGTGCTTTTTGGCAATATTCTTTCATGAAACAGATACATGAGGCCAGACTTGGAAAGAAATCTCGGTTTGGTATCTATCAGATGCAGCAATATAAATGGCATTTTTGGTAGGAGCACAGGTTTAGCTCATCTTAAGACAATTGTAAAATTGCATCTGTTAGAAATTTTCTGTCAAATAATGTCCTGTGATGACATACAATATTATACCAAGAAGTGGCTTTTCCAAGTGTGTGTTCCAAAAAAAATCCAAAAAACCCCCAGCATATTTATGTGCTTCCAGAATTGGCCAGTACATCCTTCTCACATGCTGCATTTGTCTGTTTTTGCAGGTATGTCTCCTATCCCCCCCCATGTTTCCAAGGCTCACATAAAATTAGTGATTAATATTAGGGTTAGGTGATTAGTATTGCTTTAGGCAAACTTTTTCGGCCTTTGTCCTTATTTACCTAATGTTTTAGTATGGAGTAATTTGCAACTGTGCATAATTAAAATGGGTGTCTCCTAAAACTGCAAGCATGAGTAGCCATATTCCATATGATCTTAGTGGCCTATTTGTCAGAAGTTTAATTATATAGGAAGAAACAGCACATGTAATTTCTTAAAGAGCTGTAATTTCTTAAAGGAAAATTTAAGAAATTAATGAAATTACAGAGCTGTAATTTCTTAAAATGAAATGCAGTGATACATAACTTTGACCTGAAGACTAGAAACACTGACCTCTAATTCTGAGCAAATTGTACTTGCCATTAGCTGGAGTGGGTGATTGTTCTAGCTTTGCTTCCTGGAGAAAATCTGTTTTACCTCCAGCTAGGAAAATTCACTATAAACTTAAATATTTTTAATTCACAAAGAATCCTTCCTTCCATTTCCCACAGAGAGACTGCGCGATTCAAAGGCCAGGTGTACAGAGAGAGGGGTAGAAGTCCAGCAGGTGCCAAGGTCTGGAAACATCCGTCTCAATGATTGGTCTACATTAGGATCATCACCACACAGTAAGTTTCTGAGTTAGGACTCCCCTTCACATTTAGTTTCAGAAACATTGCTGGAACGCCTGGCTGTGTCATTGGGTGTGCAGGTGTTTAGTGGACAATAAACCAGTTATTGTCGTGTTCTATTTCACACCTGCAGAAAATGTCTTTGCTACCAGGTAGGAAGTGCCCGAAGTGTGTCACATTACGAGAGTGGTCCTAGTAAACCTCAGCCTAGTTTAGTCGCATTCTGACCTGATCATCTTGCCTATGCTTTTTCTGTCTTCACAGTTGTGTATGATTTGGGAATGTTGAGAGGATGTAGAGCTGTCTTTCACAAAATATGACTGGGAGTTATAGTCAAGAATTAGTCCAGTCATTTCCTCTGGTCTGTCCTAGCCACTCTGGCAGTGAAAGCATAGTTTAAAATACAATGCACCTTATGTACAAAAGTCTGCAGGCAGTGGGAAGTGGGAACCTCTGGACCTGCTGTAGCCCCCATGAGCATCTGACCTGGTAGCCAAACAGAGGTACCACTTTCAAAGAACTTGCTCTTGCTGGTCTGAGGGCTGCCTCACATCCAGTGGTACTGAAAAACAGCACTGCTCTGCCAGAGATAGCTGTTTTCCAACAGGTATTTGCAGTGTTTATGGAAATGCATTAGTTGCAATGTTAAGTCCAAGTTTCTTGCACATCAGTGTCTTTAGACAGAAGCCGAGCAGAACTGGAGCGCCAGGAGTGGGAGCTGATGGCAGAAGTGCGGCGGCTCAGACAAAGGCTCACCTCACAAGCCCAACGCAGACACCCTCCAACTCGTATTGCAGCTACAACGTGGTCACCTTGAGATACTTTGCTCTGGACCTTAGCTGTACTTTCAAATTACTAATCAGTGAAAAGCTAAATATGTATAGTGTGATTCAGGATGGATCATAGACTGTTTAATAAAGACTTTGGGAGATATTTTTATATAATAATAAAATGCTAGCTAGAAAATGTCTGTTGTTTATAACCTTCTTGTTATTTTTTACTTCTAAAATAAACTCACTTTTTACCATTAAATTACTGTGTATGCAGTATTTGTATCATTTTTCCTGATGGCTGCCCTGACTTGAAGAAACAAACCACTGTTAAAATGTTGGTTTTGTCAGTGATGTGTAAGTGGATTCTACAAGCTGCAGCAGGGAAATCTGCAATTAGAGAAAAAAATCCTTTCCAGCAAGAGCCAAACACTGAAACCAAGGCCCAGAGAGGTTGTGGAGCACCTGTTGCTGGAGATGCATGTGATTGTTACACGTATTAGCAGGTTCATTTCATGAGAAAGAAGGGGAGAGAGGATCTAAGCAAATACCTTGCTCTTCACACTGCTTGTGGTACTGATGGCTAATGCTTTTGACCCAAGAGTCAAGAACATTATGTCGTTTTACAGTAAAAAAGAATAGGGCAAAGTAAATTAAAGTGAATCATCCATAATTGCTACACACAGTGCTGATACAGGGGTAGACTTGGCCCCGTGAAGATACAAGGACTGGGATCTTAATTTGTTCTGCTTCCCTTGGGGTTTTGCTGATGCTCTTTGGGGCAGCAGTATCAGAGTGGGACTGCTCGTGGTGGCCCTGGGGACTGAGGCACCAGGCAGACCCAGAATGTTACCGCTAAACAGCAGCTTTTTGTCACCTGGGGCTGGGAACAGCCTCTCTGCTTCTCATTAAATTACATGAAGACCCAAATGCACAGAAGTACTTGGTTATCCTTGCCTCAGCATCCTCTGCATCTGGAACTAGAAACAGTCACATTAGCAGCAGCCACAATCCATGGAAATCTCATTGCAGCCCTCAGCACAGTGCGGAGAAGAGGCATCGTTCCTTTTCAAATGGGGAAAAATGCAACAGGCCAGGATCATCTTGGAGACAGAGGGAGTAGATGAGAAAAACTGTCCTTTTCTGATGATTGTCCTGAAGTTTACATATGATTAATTCTATATTTTAAAGGAAATAATCAATCCACTGAGGTTTTGACCTGCACCTTGGGCCATGTGTATGTGCTTATAGTTTGTAAAAACGGAAAAGCATAAACGAGTGTTTCTCGCAGGCGGGGCCGCTGTCCTGCCATGTCCCCACGGCAGCTCCTGGGCACAGCCTGACCCTGCGTGTGCCCACTGCCCACCGCAGGAGTCATTTCCCCAGGCCCACACCCCTGTACGGGCTCGCAGGGGCTCGGAGGCTGGAAACCGTCTGCCAAAAGGGAGAACAACCGCAGAAGTTATTCCCCCGCGACCAGCACCGGGAGAGACAGGCCCTTGACCTGGAACTGACGCTTCGGAAATCACGACAGGCACGACTTGGAAGTCACCGGCGGGCTCAGAGCGCGGTGTCGTGCGGATTTGTCGCCGCTAAAAGCGCGGGGGAGGCGGCCGAGAGCAAAATTGCTGCCCGCCTTTGCCCCGTGTGAGGCTCGAACTCACGACCTTCAGATTATGAGACTGACGCGCTACCTACTGCGCTAACGAGGCGGCTGTAGTTCCTGATCCCGTGTGGGCATTCCATCCTACCGCCGGCCTTGCTCCTCGCCGCAACCGTGGGAGGACATGGCCCGGCCCGGCCCATCCTCCGCCCACACCGCTCCCGCCGGGCGGGATCCTGCGCTGGCCGCGCAGGGGCTCGGAGTGATCATGTGGGACCGCAGGGTGACACCGGGGCTTCGCTGGAGTGACAGTGTGAGGCCCCATGGGATAACCTGTGAGGAGCCCCGCCGTGACCATGTGGGGGACAAGGGTGACCCTGAGAGACGCCGGGGTGACCATGAGTGATCCTGGCCCAGGCGAGGAGGGCCGTCCTTGGCCCCGATCGGCGTTGGCAGGGCACAGTCCTGCATGTCAGGGTAATTAGATGTCATCATTTTCGTCCTAATTGTGCAGAACAGGTCAGGAGATAATTAGTGACTTTCGGCCGCGTCTGGCAGCTGCGGGCGGATGTTGGGGGCGGAGGGAGGGACGGGGTAGATTTTAAAATCACCCCAGGAGCTCAGGACGGCCCTGCCAGCGCCCCCTCCTCGGCCCCACGTGGGTGTGTCCTGCCCCCCGTCGCTCCGGGATTAATATCCGAGCCGTTTCATACCTTCTCCCTTTTCGTACGAATTTGTCTCATCCTGTTTTTCCATCCCATAGGCCACCTGACATAGACCCAGAATCTGTGAAGCTGCCCTGAAAAACTGTCCTTGTGCGTCCCTGAACACACCCGTGCTCCTGAGGCCAGGGCGGCGGGACCCTTTCCCTGCCCACACACGGCCTCAGCAGCCCTCACCCCTTCCAAGAGCTCAGGCCGGCACATCCCCTCGCTCCTGCACTCGCCTCCGGAGCCGTGGCACAGGGCTGCAGGGGCACAGGGCTGCAGGGGCACAGGGCTGCAGGGGCACGGAGCTGCCGGGGCGAGGGCCAGCGCAGGCCGCGTGAGGGAAGTGTGTCACACGTGGCGCTGCGCCCAGGCACGCACACAGGTATGGGCACCTCGGGCGGGTGCTCCCGCCCCGCCTCTCCTCGGTCGGACCAGCCGGCCGGCTGCCCCCGGGCTCTGGCCTGACACCCCGCTGCAACCCGCGCCTCCATCCCCCTAATGACACAGCAGAGAGCTGCCACGGGGACAACGTGACTCCAGAAGCTGCAGCCTGGGAAAAAAAAAAAAAAAAAAAAAAAAAAGAAAAAAACAC
>VXBT01013021.1:1741943-1770658 GCA_013400235.1 Oriolus oriolus | reverse complement strand
AAAAAAAAAAAAAAGGAACCAACCGAACAGCCCTAAATGTGCACAATCAAGTGATGAGTGTTTGTATTTCTGATGCTTTGAGGCCAGCTCACAAGCCTCCCTCCACGTAATATTCAGGATGTTTGGGAAGGGGTATTTTTCTTTTAATAGGATGGCGTAGTCACAAAGCTTTAAAGAAGTGAGTGAATCGTCTATGGTAATAGCAACATACTCCGGACCGGGCACAGTGACGAAGTTCACATCTATTTTTAAGCCTGCCTAGCAGCATGTAGGTGCAGAACAGAGCCCATTACCCTTTTTGCTGTTTCGAAGCCATGGACATGGCTGCTGTCTCTGTTCCAGTTCAACATCAGAGCTGCTTCTTCTCCGTAACGAATACCACGGGAAGACAGAGAAGCCTCAAGCTGTTTTGAAGATTGTGCAATGATGCTTGGGAGCCTACCTGCTTTTGCTTGAGTGCTTTCCTCACTCATATTTCACAGGATGCGACAGGAAGGGAAATACAATCGAATCCGACGGCCGTGGTAAATTTGACTCGAATCCTTCGTACGCCCTGGGGCTGAGGTGGGTGCCTCTCAGATAAGCAATCTAATCAGCTTTGCACTTGTGTCCCATCTGGAAACAGATTGTTGCCGGAGTACACCACCACCTGAAAAGCAAGCTTCAGGTTTGTTTTGAAGATAATTGTACAGACAAATTCAGGGAGTGTGAATTTGCCTGTGGTAATAAGATCTCTTTATTTTTATTCATAGTTAATTCGTTCAGCCGAGGCGATTTCATGCCAGAATGCAGTCCTCAAACAAGAAGGACGATTGCACTGCCTGTGGCACGCATATGCATGGTGCCTGCCCAGCAGATCGGCTGCTGCGACAAAGAGCCATGAACCACCCCAGACATATGGGCAAGATAAGGAAAAGGCTGGAGGATATCAAGAACCAGTCCCCGAAGTTGACAAAAGTGGATTTCAGCCACAACGAAAGCATAAGATTGGCCACCGACGCCTTCTTGGATGGTGGGACAGACTCTTACCTCGACACTCTAAGCAAAGAGGGCGAGGTGGATTTCCTCTCCTCGGTGGAAGCTCAGTACATCAAGGATAACGCCAGGGAGTCTTACTATGCACAGGAGTCGCCAGCTGCCGACGGGGCAGCTGCGCCAAAGCAGAACGACGCCGGGTCACTGCCTTCAGGGACCTACTTCCCCACCATTTCTGACTGCAGTGAGCCGGCTCTGCTCCACACATGGATTACAGCAGAGAAGCCCTATTTAAAGGAAAAATCCACCGCCACCGTGTATTTCCAAACAGAGAAGAACAGCAACATTAGAGACATCATACGCCGGTACATCCACAAGACCACTCAGGTATGGGGAGACAATTGCTGTTCCCTCTGCACTCGGTTGTCTTCTTGCTCTTACAAAGCTCAGGTGAACATGATGTTTAATCCCAGACAGCCCTGTGTGTGTAGCAGTGTAGCTTTGCTCTAGAAAGTGGCTGTGAAGAGCCTGTTGTTGAACACAGGCAGTGCTATTTTTTAATTTTATTTTTTTAACTCACACCAACATTTTATGTTGGTGCCTTAAAAAAAAACATTCCCTCTTCTCGCTTCTAACCTCCCATTCTCCCAGTGGGTTAAATGTACTGTAGAAAGGGCAGCTTGGCTCTATCCCTTCTCATGTACCCCCAGAAGGAGGGTTTGATCTGTTCAGACCACTGCATCATTAATGAGAATTAAGCCTAAGTGAGCTCTCAGCCATGGAACAATCCCAATTGTTCAAGGGGATTTGTAGAAGATGTGAAGGGGAGGCCAAAGAAAGGCAGGTATGGCTGGTATGTCAGCAGCCATCCCCAGAGGAAGGAAATTATTCAGAAAGTAGAGCTTTCATCCCTAATATGTTGCCTGTATCAGTTAAAATGTCTCTATACAGAGACATTTGTGGGCTCTATACAGAGAATCTGCAACATAACTTGGCATGTGGGAAAGGTGCAGATGATGCCCCCTGACTACATACAGGTGATGGGGGCCACAGAGGTGCCAGCCACAAACCAAAGCCAGGCTGCCCACACTCTGAGAAACCAGAAACTGAGCAGCTGGAGGGGCGACAGAAAGCTGTTGACATGTGTGGTCTAGCAGCTCTCTTGTTTTCCTGGAAAAAAATTTGATACTTCAGGGCTGTATTTACCAGCATCCACGAGTTTTGCTCTTACATAAATTCAAAAGAGCAGCAGCAGTTTCACAAAGGAATGGTCAGGATGCAACAGTGCTGCCCAGCACAGGCTTCCGAGCCCTCTGGAGCCGCAGGGTTCCTTCTGCTGTGTTATTCCCCTGCAAGGGCAGGTGCTGGGCCTGATAACACACAGTGTAATGGCAGGGGAGAAGGATCCCTGTTGGCAACTGCTCTCTCAAAGCCTACAAGTGGTTACCACATCAGGGGACTTATAGATCAGTCATTTTAAGTTGGAAGCATCAGAAAGATGCAGAAACAGAAGACATGTCTCTGGAATAATAAAACAGAGTATCAACCCGGACCAGTTTTCTGTTCAAAGAGGAGAAAACTTGTAGGCGAAAAATTGGGAAATGTAATATAAACCCTGGTTCACATGACCTTCTTAATCATCTAATTTACATTACAAGAGTGTGCTGAAGCAACACTAACAGTATAAATTTGTCAACTGCTTTTTGAGCACAGTTTTCCAATGGCACCAGTTATTAATTAGCATCTGGTAAGGGTCCATCCTGGATAGCCTAGTATGTGATATATGCATTAAAAAATTAAATAACAGAATAAAAAGTGTGTTTATGGATGATCTCAAACTACAAAGGATTGACTAGTGATACTACAATCTTAACACATTTGTGGAATTGGTGCAAATCATAAAATGAAATTCAGGCAAAAGAAATGGGAAGTACTGCAAGTAAGAGTGGAAGGTCAGGAGCAGAAATATAAACTGGGAACAGGTGGTGAAAAGCAGCACCAGAGAGAATGGTCTGGAGCTGGGGTGTTAACAGGAAGTGTGGATGTGAGATATTGGACATAATTGTGCTTACCTAGCCATGGCAAAGCTCTTTCTGAAGCACCAGGCTTTGGCAGCAGGAGGAAGATGTGGGATCCTCACTGCTCCACAAACAGTTTGGCTGCCTGAAGAGGATGCTGGCTTCACAGGATATGCCTGGTCTTGTAGGATATCCTCATGGTGGCGAGCGGAATAAGCTTGCTGTTAAGTGTGGGCACAGGCTTTGGAGTAAGATGCAATGCAAGCTGGAAGCAATTAGTAAGACGGATCTACAGAGATACTGTAAAGTTTGTTTTGATTGAAGGTGATATCCCATGAGCACAGTTGTCAAAGGTTCCCTCTCCAGTCAGTGCAGAAACAAGCACCTCCTGAAGATAAGTCAGGTAATAGCTGGGCTGGATTGACCTTTTCCATGGGCAATAGCAGACATCAGACAAGACAGCACTTTCTAGTATGGAACTGGTTTTCTATCACATTTACATTTCCCTTGATCCACACTGGCTGCAGGCTATTCATTTAAATAGCTGCCAGGGGTTTTATGCCCAGTCCTGAGACTTTTACACACTGTTCCGCTAGTTGTGAATTGGAGAGCATGGATGTGTGGTCAAATTGTAACAGTTAGTTTATAAATGAGAGTTTAAAAAAGTTACAGATGGAGCTGTTGGAGTCTATCACCTCACCACCACCAACAGGGTGAGGCTTTAAAGCCAGGGCTGTCCAGGTGTAAATTATAAAAGAGAAAGCATCAGCCAGAGATTTTTGCTGAATACATGTGGACTGTGACATCTAGTGAGCCATTTGGCAAGGGCTATGGTCTTTTATTTTAGCTACATCCTTATTATCCTCCAATTAGTATTTCAATATATTTCCTAGTGCTGAAATTTCACCTACAAATTCATGGGTCATCTTGGGTTATATGTAGTGTGTTATATTGGCTTTATATGAGCAATAAAACAATGAAGCAATGTGTTTCATCAATTTAGTGATTCAAGCATTTAGGGAGAAAACCAGAAAAAATATCCACATATAACCGAGAATATTTGTGTTTATTGGAATATTTTTTAAAACAAATACACCACAGTGTCCTCATAGCAACCTTAAGTTATGTAAATTGACTCTGCTAATGCCTCTGCTCTTTTTCTGAAGGTGTTAGCTATCGTGATGGATGTGTTCACAGACACTGAGATTCTTTGTGACCTCCTGGAGGCAGCTAACAAGCGCATGGTCTTTGTCTACCTGCTGCTCGATCATGGCAGTATAGATCTTTTCTCGGAGATGTGCGACAAGTTGCAAATTTCTGAGGATCTCTTCAAGGTACTGTGGCTCTGTGAAGCTCTTAGGCTGAGATTTGTCTTCCTAACTGCAGGCACTCTGAGCTAGAAGTATGGTTATGCTAGGGTCAATCCACCTTCTAATTAAAAGGGAGCAAGAGATTTCCTGGGGTAGCATTAGCGCACCCAATTCCTCTTTGAAGATGCCTGCGTTTCCCCACGGATATTGTAGGAAGGTAAGACATTTCCATTAGGTCCCCAGATAAAACTAATCTTGGCCCTGAAGTCTTAAAACAAGGCTTAAATTTCCTGGTAGAGTTATCTACCATAAGCATTAGAGCTGCTTCTGTTTAATAGCTCTGCAGCAGCTGTGGTCTGGCAGCCACGGGGAGAAGGTGCACAGAACTCTTTTGCATGGCCACAGCTGGGTTGAGCTGGGTGGGTTCTGATAAAATGTGTTAAAGCTCTCTTCTAAAGGTAACACCTCACATTTAGCTGGCTGTTAGTTTAATCTGCCTTCATCTCTGTCGGGGGGAGCTGGCTTTAAAAGAACCCCTCCTAGGGATTATTTCAGTTGTTGCGTGAGATGCTGTAGAACACCTGTGGCATCTCCCTGGGGATGGGTGATACTGCAGAGGCCACAGACCTCTGGAATGGCAGCTGTGGGCACACAGAAGACCTGAGGGCATCTTGCATGCACTAGACACCTATTCTTAAACAGCTGAATTCCATCCCAAACATATAAAGAAGCTGAAATTAATAATGCATGTTCATAACAGTTTGCATGTCTGTAAACCCTCACTCCTAAGGAAGAACAAGCCTATGCTATTTATTTTAAGTCTGCTGCTACAGCACACAGGCTTCCACAATGTGTGAGTCAAATCCTTGGTGCCACTCATTTACTAAGGCCTTGATTCTGCAAAGTGTATGTGTGGACAGCAGAGTCAGGGCCTGAAAGGCACTTGCTCAGGTACAAGGACAGTGCAGAGCTTCCCATGGGCCAAACTGACCTGCATCTCCCCTCACACATGTACCTGCACATGATCCCAAAGGACAGCATTTGTCTGGGCTGCTCCAGAAAAGCAGCATGTGTGTCCTTGCAGGCCCAGATGGATTGGAGGAGCAGAGGTTTTGCCCTGCTGTGTCGTGCCACAGCCACTGTAAATCAAGGGAGTACAGCTACAGCAAATTGTGCCTGGGTTGACAGTGGAGGCAACAGGCTGCTCCCAGCTATGGACACATTCTGTGCTCCTCCTGGCTGGGGTAGGGTCAGTTACTGTCACACAGCACAGCTCCATCTGCACGAGCTTCCATGCAGGTTTCTATCCCCCGTGAAACAAATGATCCCATGGCAAGTGAGAGACCTTGGCTAGGTTCCTCTGGACACAAACCTTCAAATGTGACATCAGAGAGTCCATGAAGAAACTTGATACTGGGGCAGTGAAGAGCTAAAGGCAGTGAGGGGAAAGGGCCCTCTCTGTCTGATTTTTAATTAAAAAGAAATGTAACACACTTGATTTTATTTTTATTTACAGAATATTTCAGTCCGCAGTGTTACTGGAGAGGTTTACTGTGCCAAATCAGGCAGGAAATTTTCAGGACAAATACAAGAAAAATTTCTTATATCTGACTGGAGATATGTGCTCTCTGGATCTTACAGGTGAGATAACCCATTGCAGTTCATGTCTAGATACTCTTCTATACTTTTTAATACTTCTTCCCAAAAATGTGCCATGGAAATTTTTGTACAGGTAAGAAGTTTTCGTTTAACAAAAAACACTCCATGTTTTCAAATATGTGCCATTTTTCAAAAATCTACTTAACTTGCTTTAAAGCTGCTATTAATTCTTTATGGAGCATGGGTTTTAATTTGAATGTTCAGAAACTAATGTAAACAACTTTGCCAGTGCAGCCCTGGGGCAAAACTAGAAATGTGTACAGCTTAATATTATGCTTTCCTCATTGTTTGGGTTCTCAGGTGTTGTGATCATGAGACAGGATACGTTTCTGTCTCCCTCGGGATCCCTTAATGTAGCATATGTCACTCAGCTTATCTGAGGACTTGTTCTTCATATGACAAATTAAGTGATTAAAGGTAAAACAGAAATACTTCAGAGACTTACTGTTTTTCCTCATGTTTCATTAATAGGTAGGCAGTATGTATATACATAACTGCTGTACCTTCATTTTTTCCCTTTTTAAAATTTTTTTTTTGTTTGTTTTGTTTGTGCTGCTGTAATTATTCCAGGTAGTGGATATAGCACCTCAACAACTGGATTTTTAATTAAGATCCTAGATCCTTTGGTCAGGGAAATTTCAGGAGACACTGAGCTTGCATCAAATAAATGAAGTTTCTAAGCATCATGCCTATGTAGATAAGTTTCACAAATGACCAAGTGTATCCTAGAAATCCAGGTACAAAAATACAAGAGGTGATTATTGAAATTAAAGGATGGGATTGTTTTTGTTAATCTCAGTTTACGCTTTAGAAGCTTAAATGCCTCTGGTCTGATAAAACTGTGCCACCATGAAGATTACAGAACTAAAGTAACAAAGGAAAAGGTGAATATGTCGGGTTGGGCTGCAGGAGCTCAGACGTACACAAAGATAGGCATCCACTTTTCATTCCATTTCCAAATGAACCATCAGACAAAAATAAATGGGCACTCAGGGCTGTTTTGTTTTTAATTGACTTCTTTTGTTTTCTTGTTACTTTGGGTGTTTTTTAATCCCTCACCAAAGATGTGTTGAAGTGCAACAGCAGATTTGTATAGAGTAGAAGTGAAGGATATGTGGGAGAAGGACAGAACAAGATCTATTTTCTGTGACCAAGAAGCTTCATTTTGGTTTCTCTTTCAATACCAAAAAAACTAAAAACACTTGAAGTCCTGTGCAATCACTTCTGTCTTTCTCTACTGCTGTTGAAAATCTTCTAATCTCAAGAACCTTGTCAAATTATGTAATTCCATATCCAGCAAGCAAACAGAGAGAGTGGTAAGGAACAAATCTATTTAAAACTATAAAAAACGATTTAACTTCAGCATGCTCAGCACCAGTTTGCAATTCACATGGGTTATAGCTGGCTCAGTATGTCAGTATCTGACATTTCTTGCTAGCTCTCACTTTATTAAATTGAAAGATTTTTGTTATGCCTAAATCTTATCCACCAGTCTCTTCAGATATAAACAAGAATGATGTTGAGTGAAACAGATCCAAACTCTCCTGCAATGCATTTGCTGGAAATCACATTGGAGAAGATCTTAAAACTGATACAAAGATTTTAAAACACAACACCAAATTTCACCTAAGTGCTGAGCTCTGCATGATATTGTAGTAGTGGTGGGGGGAACAGGCTGAGGAAATAAAATAGTCTTTCAGGACATACTGCTCTGAAAGAGACCTGGCTCACTGTTACACAAAGTTTCTCAGGACAGAATATATTTGCCTAATGGATAACAAAGACTGAAGTGGGCAGTTAATTAGAGGCAAAGGAACCACCCCCAAATCTGTGATCTCTCCAGCTCTGGAGTATTTTTTGAAAGAACATTAAAAAATCACTGCTTGGGTCATTGTGGGTAAGTGTGGTCCTGCTGCATGGGGCAGACTGCAGCTGAGCAGCTTCTGAAGGCTGTTCACACACATTAGCAGAAGTGCAGGCATGAGTGGTTTAAGTTAGTTTTACTCTCAATTTTTATTGCCAGTGTCTGTGGTGAGGGGTTAGGATGCAGTATTTCTTTTTGCTGTCTCTCTGTCACTCTACCTCGTCCTATGATAACTGTTATTCCAGTTTTTTAATGATTTTGAACTTAGTGCATGAACTCAGCATTCCTAACGAAGGTAAAATGAAAACAGCAGAAAGCAGAGACCGTGATCCCCAGGGGCAGCTGAGTATCTCCGTGGCTGCCACTCTGAAAGCCACTAGCCTCCTTGGAGTCAGTATCTAACAACTAACACGGACATGCTTTGCCAGGAGCATCAGTTCAGATGGGGCAGGTTTCTCCCACACAGGTTATCCACCAGCAGGCAACACTAACATGTAGGTTAACCCAAACCTGAGCCCAGCTGAAAACCCCAATCCTTCCTTCTGTTTCAGATTCCATGTGTGTTGTGCTGCACATTGCTGCGGCACTGCAAACATAGGGATGAGAACATCCATAGTGAACTGCAGCTCCAGCAATGCAGAGGGGACACTCATTATAAAACAAGTGCAGTGCTGTACAGGAGAGGTGGGATTTGATTGAGACAATCATAAATGAGAGGCTCCATAACAGGACATAGGACAAAGCCTGGAAAGATGGCTGAGAAGTATCTATCAACGACTGAATTCATGATACAGCATTGGCCCCAAGCCACGCATCACTTCTTTGTGCTTTCTCTTCTTTTGATGGGCCTCACTCAAAAAAGCCTGGGAGAAAAATGATCCCTCTGGGCAGAAGATGACAATAACAGACTTCTCTGAGCCTGTCCCAAAAGAGCACTCAGAACTGTAAACTGAGGAGCAAAACAGGGCCTAAAACCTAAACAATGCATTTTCTCTTAGAATTAAGCCAATGAAAACCTGTTAAGCCTTTTATGCCAAATTCTGTTTTGTTCTCCAGCAAAGTGCACAGAATGTAAATTACTGTGACTCACTACATGACAAGTCCACAAGCATTTGTTTAAAATCACAAAGATCTTACCTTTTAACTTTGAGCTGACCCATTTGCCATCAGTTCTTGGAGACTCTCTGGGCTATTCATTTGATCTAACTTTCTCTGATTACAAGGGTTACAGATAAGATCAAAGATCCTTAAACTAGTATCTGTCCGTCGGGTACTTCAGGAAGTTACACGTAGGAGTAAATTATCAAAATTCAGCAGAAAAGGTTTTTTCCTCTGGTTTTGTTAGGCTTTTTAAAGCCATTTACAAGTGTAATTGATTTTTATTTCTGTCTAAATTTTCTTTTATAAACCAGGTGTATCTCTAGTGCATGAAGTATAAACATGCCACTTTAGACCTCAGCCCTTTCATGAGTTTGTAATCTTCAGTGTAGGTATCCTAGAACAATTGTGTGCATTTTTGTATTTATTCTTGACCTGTTGTCTCTTTAACAGTTAGATGAAGGACATGCAAAGGTTTAGAGAGCCCTGCTTAGTGAATAAAGGCAAGGTTGAGCAGATGTTACGCACCCAGCAGGGAGTTAGCTTGCTATGCTCTTTACCTTGGCTCCCAAGGGTTTGTCCATATTTAGAATGATTTGAACACAGTGGATGAGAAGTACCTGTATTCTGGTACGTTACTGTGTGTTTTCATGTCCAGTCATAAAATCTGCAGTATATATTGCATGGGTGCCTAGTGGCATTGAACTACTGATTTCTTCACTCCTCCCTGTGCTCCTGAAGGAACAGTATAAAACCACTGTATACCCCAAACCCAACCCTCTTTAGGAATGCTCTGGACAAGCAGATGTAAATTGTCTGTCTTAGTGCCTCAGTATCAGCTCAGGCTGTTAGTCCCACTGAGCTTTACAGGAGTTTTATCAAAACATGACAAGAAAAGATTTCAAGTGCACACACCTACAGCCAAATCTGGCTCTCAGCAGTCCTTGTGCAAATCCAGCGTAGCTAATAAAGTCACACCGGAATAACCATGGCAGAGTTTTGCCAGTGTAGGACAACCTCAGGTTCAAATCCACTGCTGTTCTGTATCCTCTGCTGCACAGCTCAAGCCCTGGTCAGCTCAGGGAGTAATTACATTTCATTCTCTCAGCTATGCTCATTTTATTGGTGCTGCTGCTGCTCAGACACGGCAGCCTGCACAACACAATCAAACTGGCTTGTGGTTTTGTAAAAGCACAAATTTATGTTTGCTGAGTGGATTAGGGAAGCACATAAAAGAAAAATAATTTAAAAGCTGTGGGTTATCCTAAGGTGTGTCTCTGGACTACCAGAATTAAAACTATTGTGGTGTTTCTCCCTTACTTTATAGCAAAGTATTACATTTATTTTTGGAAATGCTGTAGGAAATATTTATGATTTCATTTTCTCTGTAGTGAAGAAAACAAGCATTTGTCAGGTGTGGTGGCTGTTTTGTGGTGTAGGACGTGACAGGAAGGTTGGGGTTTTATGTGATTCTCTTGACCAATGCAGAAAGATTATGGAAAAATGAAAACAAAGGATGGTTCTTTTTTCCCTAGTCTTTTTGAGGTCACTTGGAGTGGCTGAGAGTTACCAAGTGGCATGGCATGCTGCAGGGTACAAGGTACAATTTATGTGTGTGCAGATAAGACACGGCAAGAACTGAATTTAAGCATTGTGCATGGAAGAGAGGTCCCCAAAAGAGGGGTCTAAACTCCTTTCCATGGAACAGACACCCAAACCTTGGGTATTGCATCTAACATTTATCCCTGCAGTGGATCTGGATCACCACTCCCATTAGGGGGTTGCATAACTTTACAAGGTTTCTTGAAGGTTTTAGAGGCAGCTGCAATAACAAAGATTGATCCAAGTCAAAGAGCACTGATGTGAACTGACCTGAAATTCAACTGCGACACCATCTTCATCCTGTGTTTAGACAAGAAGCTTCAGCAGTAAAACACATTTGCCTTTCACATCACCCCGCGGGGGATCTGCAGTTCCTGATGGCCGGCGTTAACTCTAACCCTTACCTTGTCTCTTGTTCCAGCTTCACGTGGTTGTGTGGCCAGGTTCACCGCAACCTCCTCTCCAAGTTCACGGGCCAGGTCGTGGAGCTGTTTGACGAGGAGTTCCGACACCTGTACGCGCTGTCCAAGCCCGTGCGGGGCCCCAAGTCCCCGCCGCGCAGCCTCCCCTTCCTGTTCAGCAGGAGCTGGGCCCCCCCGCGCAGCCTCCCCTTCAGTGACGAGGAAAGCGCCAACACCCTCTCCGACCCCTTGAGCAGCCTCTCAGCTGGCAGCACCCACCAGAGCAAGCAGACCCCAAGAAATCTCATCTTCAACAGCAACTTCACCCCCCAGTCGCCTCTCCACCGAGTCAATTCCTTCCACAGCTATGTCTCATTCACTCCCCCGCCTCCACAGAAGGCCATCCAGCCTAGCTACTATCAGCCACACTACATGGCCGAAAACTCCACGGTTCCCTATAACAACATGAACATTTACAGACCCATAAGGCTCAGGCAAGAGGAACCGAACAGGACAGGGTTAAGCTCATCCTGGAGATGCCTCCACAAAGCTAACCTGTTTGCATAATAACCACCTTGTTTGGAAATGCAAGTAAATGTAGTGAGGACCTGTTTAGCAATCGCTTGTTTACTGATGAATATAGAAATTCTGTATAATACAAATGAGGATGATTTCAAGCCTCTTGTTTTGTTGCTTATGGATGCTTCATTTCCCTGATTAAAAAGCCAGGGCTGCTAATGTGTGAACCTCAGGTGCATCGGGATCCCAGGAAGAACACATCTGAATTATGCTGCTCACAGTGCAACTGCTGCTGCCTATCACCTGCCCCTGGCGGCATGTTTGTGTACCAGAAGGACAGTAACTGCTATGCCTTATGTCCAGGCAAATGAAAGGGGGAAAGGCACAGTTTATTACTATGCATTTTATGCACTTGAGTAAGGAGATTGAAGGCTGCTATTTCTGTGGCAAACAGAGACAATGCTGGCAGCAGCAGGCTTCCTTTGTTCTGTCATCGAACCTTAATCTTGATTTTAGGGGGACTCCCTTTGGGCTGGCAGGGAAGCACAGGTCCTGCCACAGCACTGTCTCAGAACTCTCTCTGCTTGAGCTGCACAGCAAGGACGGCTGTTCCCAAGGATTATTAGGAAGGGTACCCATAACATGGACTGAGACAAACAGTTCCAGTTACGGAAGACACCTTACATTCACCGTACGTTCACTTCCACTCGTCAGCAACACAGGTGTGTCCCAGCACACTTGGTTACAAACCTCCAATCCTACCAGCTCAGGGCAACTTTCCTTATTGCAGAGCAGCTGTGAGGGTTCAGACTGGAAAATGAAGCTGAGTTAAAGAAGCACAGTCCTACTTGTAACACACCAGGGCTGAGTTCCAATTCATTTAATTGCACATGGATCTTTGCAATCCTCTCTGTGGTCATCTGATGGAACATGAAGTTGGAGACATTGCCGAGTTCTTCACGGCCTCTAATTTTTAAAGATAAACTGGGTGTCTGTAGTGCCCATGGACTACAGTTACAAAGGTTCAGCAGCTTGAACCAAACCAGAAAAACTTTCTGCCAAATAATCCATGAAAACTAAGGAAGCTTCTGTAAGCAAAAGTAAGAAAATTCACAAAACAAAGGATTTCCATCCAAAGTTACCACGATGTCTAACAGCTGTTGATTTATCAGTAGATTTTTTTTTTCCACACCCGCTTTGTATCACCTTTCATCTGCCTCCAACAGAAAACAGAACCCTAAACACACTTGCACTTCTGGCCTGTTTTCCCTGACGTCTCACCTGCTCAAAAAGGAATACAATTTAATTACGTAGACTGTGGATGATGAAAATTGTATGCAGGTGAAGAAGGTTTCTCATCCTTGGAAGAGCAATCATTTTGGAAGCATACCTGTAAAGTTTTAAAGAACATTATGAAAGGTACAGGATGGACACATCCTGGTCTAGCTTCAGTATGGGTGTTTTAACCAGTAATACCAAATTTTGGAGTCCATAATAATAATCAACTATTGCATATAATTGTAAATTCTGTACATAGCAACATTTTTTGGATTCCTTGGGGAGAAGGGAAATTTGATTTTCATTCCTATGATAATTCTACTTAATTATCTGAATATAGCAACCATTCAAATAAAAGACCTTTTTTTCTTCATATTCTCTTGCCCTGTACAACTTACTCTCTTCTCTTTCAAAAGCTGAATGAGTCCTATGCAGTCAAAGCCCAGATGAAGAAGAAACATGTTTTGTTTCTTCTGAAATCAGCAGGAACAGAATTAAAGTGTCCTAACAGAGTAATTAAGATTTTCCTTCTAAATATGGTTCAGTTCACTGATCTTGTTGTGGCCCAGCTGGGGTGGTACAGAGGGGGATGTGGGGAGTAGTTTGTAGACCTTCATTTCCTTAGGCCATGACCTGTGAAGTCCTTGAAGGAGCTCTTTTCATCTCTGTGGGGCAAGACAGTTTGCCTACAAAAGTTTTGGAGAACACAGCTAATGAAAAGTAGGTAAGGGTCAAGCTAATAATCCGGAAGGACCACTGTGAGTTCAGAGTTAATTTCAGCTGGATGAGGAAGGCGGCTTGTGTTGGTTCAGACAACATCTGAACTTGGACATCAAGTGAACGAAATTTCAGTTTTGGTGGAAAACAGTCAGTTTACAATGTCAGCAATGAGTTATGCTAAAAATCCTAACAGGTCCCCACAAGCATGATCACTGAGTGATAAAGGCCAACACGTCTATAGCCAGCTGCAGAAACTCACGAGGGCCATGGCAGGTGCTGACCTGCCCTGTCCATCTGCGGCAAGAGAAGGGCTCAGATAAACTCTGCTACCACACCATGCACCCTCCTCAGGCCTGAGGATGACAGCAAGCTGAGTGCTGCAGGTGAGTCACTTGAGGGAAGGGACGTTGTCCAGAAGGAACTGGACAGGCTGGAGGCCCTCATGAACCCCATGAAGTTCAACAAGCCCAAGTGCAAGGTCCTGCACCTGGGCTGGGGCAATCCACAGCACCCGTGCAGAGTGGGGGATGAACAGACTGAGGGCAGCCCAGGGGAGAACTTGGGAATACTGGTGGATGGTTTATTGGACATGAGCTGTCACTGTGCATGCACAGCCCAGAAGGCCAAACGTGCCCTGGGCTGCATCCAAAGCCCCGTGGGCAGCAGGGTGAGGGAGGGGATTCTGCCTCTCTGCTCTGCTCTGGTGAGACCCCACCTGCACTGCTGCACCCAGCTCTGGGCACACACCCTGCAAAGGCCATTAATCACCCTGCATAGTGACTCAGGATCTCATCTGGGCTTTGCTGAGGCCTGTTGGATTCCCCTGCTGCCCTCCTATTTTGAAGGAAGATGATCTAGGTGGGGCTAAAAAGCTAAAATAAATGTAACCTATACCAACCTCCAGATTATCTACAGAAGTGAATTTCTAATTAAAAGTGATTTTTTGGGGATGTTAAGACTTTTTTCGATTGGGAGGACCTGTGGAGGGCAGCAGGGGCCTCCAGTGGGTCCCAGAAAAGCACAGGTGAGGCCTCAGAGCACTCTGGAAGGCAATAAAGTCCCCATGTAGGCCCCTGCAGAGTCCAAGAAAAATCCTGGGGCTTTCTGGAGGGCAGCTCTGCCATGTCAGAGCACCACTGGTGGTGGCAGCGATGGGGACACTTCTGTCAGGGCTGGTTCTGTGCATGTCCTCACCATGGCAAGCAGAGAGCAGGCAAATGCCACTGGCCAAGGGACTGTCATGTGTCAGGAAAGGATGTTTGCAGGGCACCGTGAACCCACGGCTGCCCCTGTGCTCACACCCTGGAACTAAGCTGGAATAGGCTGGGCTTGGCCAGGGTTTTCCAGAGTGTCCCCCTGTCCCTTCCCCGGCCTGAACTAGCCCTGCAGGTCTTTCAGCTGGTGTCCTGTGAGGGAGTGCTGCCCGATCCTACCGGATCCCATCAGCATTGCTGCTCACACTGGAGGCACCCAGAGGAGCCTGTGCTCGAGGACATTCCCTGTGCTTGCTGCCTGTGCACCTGGGAGCATTTCACTGATTGTTTCTTCCACTGGCTGCTTCCAGTCACCTGGGGCTTCACCTGACTTCTGTGACTTCAAATATCATGGAGAGTGGCTTGGCAACTACACCAGCCAATTCCCTCAGGACTCTGGGACACATCTCACCAGGTCCCACAGACTCTGGTGTGTTCAGGTTCCTCAGGTGCTCTCGACCCTGATCTTCTCTTACGGTGGGAGGGACTTTGCTTCCCCAGTCCCTGCCTTGAGAGCCATCCAATCCAGAGGTGTGGGAGGAGAGGTTGCCAGTGAAAACTGAGGCAGAAAATTCACTGAGTACCTCAGCCTTCTCCTTGTCCACTGTTACCAGTTTGCCAGTTCTTCCACAGGCTGCTGCTTTTTTTTTTTTTCTCTGTGAGACAGACAGTCCCCGCTCTTATCCTGTTATTCCTCCTAGAAAACAAAGACCATCCAGGTGTTCCTCCTTCCTCAGACACTGCACACCATACTCCTTCTCCTCTTCTACGACCTCCACTAGGCCTGCCAGCTGCACCTCCATCCCTGCGGAGGTGATGGAGCAACAGATCTTGGAAATGGTTTCCAACTTGCCCTGTGATGGACTAGAAGGCGACGGAGAGTAGTGAGCAGGGATTTGCTGTACAAGGCAATTCTGCCTTACACTGTATCACATATGAAGCAGGAAGATCAGCTGACTCCTATCAAAAGAACCTCCCCAGGGCCAGTGCTTGGAAGGTCTGCCCTCCAGAGTTCCAGCCACTCATCCTGACACAGATGAGTGTTTTCACATCCAGCTTGATGGGAGTCCTGAAGTACTATCAATTTTCTTCTAGTTTCCCAGAAGTTCTGTCGCCAGTGAACCCCATTTTACCTTCCCTACTGATCCCCCCAATGACTGATGCTGTCCCCAGTTTTATTACCTTCCCAGGGAGTGTGGATCTTGCAAGGACAATCAGGTGAACTCACCCAGTACTGGCTGTGTCATATGCCATCACCACACTCACCAGGTGGGGAGCCCACCTGGGCTCCCAAATTGCTATCAGAATGGATTTGCTTGCATTTTTCATCTAGCTTGTGTGTGTGTACCAGAAAGAAGGCAGGAGAAGTTGGCACTACCTCAAACACCTTTGCTACTGCCAGCAATAAAGGTGCCTCTAGGCTGGGAGCACAAGCAGGACCCCACGTTACAACCCTTGATTCCTCATTTTCACAATGACTGCCTGCTGATGGAAAATAGAGAATAAATAAATTTTTGTTTTCCTTTGTTTCCTTGTGAAGCCTTTGCTTTTTCTCTATTAAACTGCCTTTATTGTGAACCACAGGTCTCTTATTTTTCCATCTTATTTTCTCCTTCCCTGTGGCACTGGGGGAGGACAGGCTGAAAGAGCATCAGGGTGGGCACCTGACAGCAGGCCAAGGTCAACCCCCACCCTGTGATGATGGGTAATGGCTTTAAATTGAAAGAGGGTAGATTTAGACTGGACATGAGGAAGAAATTTTTTTTTATTAGGGTGGTGAGGCATTGGAACAGGTTGCCCAGAGAAGCTGTGGATGCCCCATCATTGTCAGCGTTCAAGGTCAGGTTGGATGGGGCTTTGAGCAACCTGGTCTAGTGGAAGGTTCCCTGCCAGCCCCCCAGGCAGGAAGGTTGGAACTGGATGACCTTTGAAGTTCCCTCCCAACCCAAACCATTCGATGATTCTGTGATGAAAACTGTGTTAACATTACTAATTACAGCGCTAACATGTTCCCTCACCTCCAAGCCAGCAGCATTCAAACACTCAATAGCAAGACACATAATTAAGATTGTGTTTGTAGACAGCAATCATTTCAGGAGCATCAGAACCAGGGGCAGAGGGTCCTTCCCAAAGCACCTGTACCACAAGCAAGTGTTAAAATAAAATAAAATCAAACCTCAGTAACTGTTAGTGGATTCTCACTTGCAATGTGCAATACTAAAATTTGCTGTTTAACTCAGAATGGAGTACTGCTGCGTGCACTAATACCAACAATAATATAATAAAAGCCAAATCATGAAGAAATCTATTACAGGCAGATGTAAAATTATGCAGAACGTAGAAGCAACAATGAGGCATTCAATGCAAAATGGAAATGCAAAGCCCCTCTTGAGACATGATCAGAAACAGAAAACTGGAGTTAGAAGAGGCACATAAAAGGGAGAGGCAGGCCAAAAAAGGAGGAACCAAAGTAGCTGAGATGAGAGATAGCCAGGCAAAAATGGGACAAAGGAACACTTTATAGCCCCAGTGCAACAAACAGTGGTTATTTGGAACAGTAACTATGTGACACATTCAGAACAACATTAATCTTGTTTTCTTTGCAGTAGTTAAAACCAGTATTTTTGCTTTATCGTTACATTTTAGAAAATACTGCCTGTTCTTAAGAGCTACCACTTGTCTTTAACTCCTGGAGCCAGTGGGGAGTTGACCTTTCCGTTCCCAGCCCAAGAGACAATGTCAAGTCAAACAATCTGCACAGACACCAGAAAGTTTCCAAATCACCTTGGCTAGCTGCTGTGTATTTTGGACATCTCAGTCGCAAAATGACAACATTTGGCAAGTATTTAATTTGCTGCTAGAACAGTTCCAATGTTATTTGTGTAGCCAAATAATTTGGTGAGTTTCCATTAAATGTCTATACAGACCTGGTCCCACAACAGCTGTGTTCTGATGTCCTAACAGCTGAGGCAAAACAAATTACAGCCTTTTTATGTGGCTACCCATGACCTTAAGTTTAAGAAGAAAGTGGGAGATGTCCATGTTTTATTTTTTTGCTGACATATTTGGCATTAAGCTTTCCGCATTTGCTGTCTTTGCTGTAAGATTCTCCTGTTGATGCCAACATTGTAATTAATTTACAACACATTGTGGACAGTCTCTTCTGAAAAATTACGACACCTCTTAGTCTTAAAAGCATCCCCAGCCCTTCAAGCGGGCTTCACTGCCACCCGACCACAGCGCTGCACAAACGCACACCAAAGCTTCCACCTAGCAAAGCCCACACATGAGTAAACCAAATCTTCTGTGGTACATTATGAGCACACTAATGCTCACCCAAGGACACTCGCCAAGTCATCATCTTTTGTCACGAGCTGACCAGGATGTGGTTTAATCGCATTAACTCACCAAACTATCAAAAGTAATTTGACGTGGCTAGAGGCAATACTCCATTTTTCTGGAGAAGTTTCAGTCAACTTAGCAGAGGGCTAAACCACACCAAGGGTTCAATCTCTTCATCAGTTACGCAGACAAAGGGATTGAGTGCACGCTCAGCAAGTCTGAAGATGACACCAAGCTGAGTGGTGAAGTTGACACACCTGGAAGATGGGATCCCATCCAGAGGGACCTGGACAAGCTCAAGAACAATCTCATGAGGTTTAACAAGACCAAGTGCAAGGTGCTGCACCTGGGTTGGGGCAAGCCCCAGTATCAATCCAGGCTGGGGATGAACAGATTGAGAGCAGCCCTGCTGAGACCCGGGGGTGCTGCTGGATGAGAGGCTGGACATGACCCAGCAATGGGCACTTGCAGTCCAGAAAGCCAAACATGTCCTGGGCTGCATCCAAAGCCCCGTGGGCAGCAGGGCAAGGAAGGGGATTCTGCCTCTTTGCTCTGCTGTGGTGAGACCCCACCTGCAGTGGAAGGTCACCCCATCCAGCTCTGGGGTCCCAGCGCAGGAAGACCATGGCCCTGTTGAAGTGAGCCCAGAGGAGGCCACAAAGATGTTCAGAGGGATGGAGCACCTCTCCTGTGAGGAAAGGCTGAGAGAGAGAGGTGGTGCTCTGCAGCCTGGAGAAGGCTCTGGTGAGATCTTACTGGGGCCTTCCAGTACATAAAGGATACAAGAGAGCTGGGGAGGGACTTTTTACAAGGGCCTGTAGTCACAGGGCAAGGGGGAATGGATTCAAACTTAAAGAGGGCAGATTTAGATTAGATATTAGAAAGAAATTCTTTGCTGTGAGAATGCTGAGACACTAGAACAGGTTGCACAGAGAGGTCTAGTGGAAGGTGTTCCTGCCTGTGGCAGTGGGGTTGGAATTAGATGATCTTCAATGTCCCTTCCAATCCAAACCATTCTATGATTCATGATAACTTCCCCAATCAGTATCTTAAAGCTTTAAAATTCACCTAAAAGTAGCAGATACAATTCACACATGGTGAATCATCATTCAACTGTGAATTATTTAAGGTTTTGGCACTCTTTAGTACTCCAGAAAGAAAATGCAGGAACCCATGAAGAAAAGGGGCAGCAAAGTATGTCTAAGAGACTCCTAGTTTTAAACTACATCCATTACAGAACACTTTTACAGGAAGCTACAAAAAAACTGTCTCACAGTTTAAGAGAATATGG
Source organism: Oriolus oriolus (assembly GCA_013400235.1). Lineage (NCBI taxonomy): Eukaryota > Metazoa > Chordata > Aves > Passeriformes > Corvidae > Oriolus > Oriolus oriolus. Next base: position 1,751,328 of record VXBT01013021.1, on the reverse strand, counting down.
GCAAAGAGCACACCATGTATGTCTGAAATGTAAACTATTTCAAGTGAAAGAAACTACAGGAGGATCTTTGCCCTCTTCTAGACCCAAAGCACACAGCACCAGTGCTTCAGAAAGCAAAGCGAAGTGTTGTCACTAACAGCTGAAAGCACAACAGAAGGAGCTGCATGAGGCAGAAACAACACTGCCAGTTTTCACAGCAAAGATCTTCCTTGCAGGCTTTTACAAAGGATATGATCTGACTAAACGCTCTTCAGTACATATAAACAACCTTGACAGTTTTTCTCCTCTCTCATCTAAGCACACCGAACACAAGACTATAGCTTGTTTGACACACTATAGCTTATGCAACGAACACTTGGCTTCAAGAAGAGAAAATCTCCTAGTTTTAAGTTAAATATTTACTACTTAGATTTCCTTCCTAAAAGATATGGAATTATTATTGACAATTTCTCAGCATAAATATATATATATTTGAGATTGCTAGCTATCCATCTCTGAACAGGAAATCACTATAATGTTTATCAAGAAATATTAAAAAAAATTACTTAAGAAAATGGCTAATTCCATGGCTCTAAATGCAACAACATCAAATCTGCTACCAAGAAACTTTCAAATTGGACACCAGAAAGGAAGCTTCCATCCCACCAGCTTCCTTCCATTTTTTTGCAGGCCTCAAAAAAATCACAGGCACTTCAAGCACAAATTGGTGAGGATTATGATGGAAAGCTACCTCTGAAAACTGAATTGAAATCTTGATTTTATACTGTGTTCCTTATAATTTTAAATACAAACAAATCAGTGAACAAAGAAAAGGATGAAAGGTTAAGACTTTAAATACAGAGATTTATATCTATTCTTAAAAGAAATACAAGAATTCTTAAAAAATGTAATATGAACTTTATTGCATGTATCATGCCATAATCATTTGGAGATAAAAGAATAAATACAACAAAGCCTCTACGTTATTGAAGGTGGGAGATAAATATCTGAATAAAGTTGTCTGTCAGTGTGACATAAATCATCCTGGAGATTACCAAACCATTTGATTTCAAATTCCGTGACTGAAGCAGTTACCAGTGATGACAATGCTGAAGTGCCTATGCATTTTACCTCACCCTGAAATTCCTCTTTTAGTTTTTCTGGTATAAGATCCTGCCCCATAGCCTGCAAAAAGAGTAAGAAGGAAGAAGGGAATCAAGAAAATAACTTGCAGAAAAAACCCCATCAAACCTGGCATTAATAACAGATCTTTACAGGCAAAGGCCTTGTCACATGAACCACACACCATCCTGGAGAAGTTTCCAAGCCATAATGAAGTTGCCTGCCTTGCCATTCTGCATTCAGGGAGAGCTGAGACCAAGGCTCAGAGCTGCACAACCACTCCAGGTTCTGTCTGCACTTGCACACAGGGGCTTCGCTCTGAACAGCAGTGGAAGTCTCAACACCAGCTCAGCATTCAGTTCTCACCTTGCATCAGCATCAACACTCTGAACTCCTCCTGGGGCATGTCCGAGCGAGGAAAGCAAGGAGAGGTTTCTTCTCCCAGCCTTTCCCAACCCTGAAATAGCCTGTGTGCTACTGCCCTCTCATGGATGCCATCCCTCCTGCAGCCTGCAGCCCAGCAGGGGCTTGGCTGTCACTAACTTAAAGCTGTAATGCTGACAGCAAAGTTAGAATCTCGTTGGCTTCCTTTTGCTCCTTAAGATAAAAGTCAGAAGCTCTTGAAACAGAACAAAAAATGTTTAATCTCTGTGAAGAGATTAATGCAATATTGCTCTCCTCTGTTATTTTTTAAAAACTAGAAGCCAGGACATTAAACAGAACGAAGAAATGCAAAAGAAAGTCTCTGGCTTTTTCTGGAAGTATTTAATATTTTTAATCCAAGTGTTTAATACTGCTGTGGCCATCAAAGTAATCTTCACTTCCGTTTCAAACTAGTGATTCACTTTGGGGCATCTAAAATTCCTGAGATAAAATGTGCATCCCAGGAAACGCACAGCGATGATGCACCTGCAAATACAAGTCCAGTGAGAAACTTCACAACGCTGCACATTCCTGAAAGGAGAATCTCAGCAGATCAGAGATCCACCTGTGTGACGCAGGCCAGGGCTCTACAGGCACCTCTGTCAGTTCCAGATAACACACTGCCAACAGCCCGCCCCAGCTAATTCCCCCTGCTTCCTGGCACAGTTAATTAGCTCAGGGGAGTGTCATGATTAGAGGACAACCAGTCTACACAGAGAGCTGAGACCCTGCACACAATGAAACATCCTCTTACTTTGGTCATCAACTGCACGGAGTTTTCATCGAAACCAAGTCGAGCCACTTTGTCATCAATTTCTTTCTGACCTTTTCTGTTATTCTCTAGCACAAAGGATGACTGTTGTGACTGGGTAAGCTGAAGTAAAAGCCTGGAATGAGAAAGGCAGTTAAAAATTGGCACAGCTGGAAAAGGAGTAAGACCTAAAACCAACCAAAATGTTTATTTAATTAAATAACACTTCTAATTTCTAAATAACATTTAATTAACATTTCTAATACTTTAAAACAGCTCTTCTTCCTGACTTTTGTCTACTGCAAAGAAGTCAATACATGTGTATCAATCTACTATGGATATTGTGTATCTGTGCTATAGAACTATTGAAGAACTATTTTTGAAAGACAGTATGCCAGTAGCTCTGGCTGCTCCGTGCAAGCATTTTTGTCCCCGTATATTCGTCACACAATTCAAAAGTGAGGCTCAGACCTGTGAGTCATCAGGTGTCCCATGTCCTTACTATGGCCTAACAGGACAGTAGCCCATTTTTGCTTATGGAACCTGAAAAGCTAGAAGTGTGGGTGTTTGGACAAATATCAAACATCCTCCCCACAAAGGCAAACCCTGGAATATTTCCTCACAGCATTCACCAGCTTTATGCTCCAGGCAGTGCCCCAGAAGTCACAACCATGAGCTGGTGAAGGTTATACACTCTGCTCATGACAGAGGTTGATGTCATCACCAACTGCTCGACCAGCACGAACAGTGGCAGTTTCCAGAGTCCTCCTCACACAAGGACCATAAAACAGGTCAGCAGAGGAAATACCCAGGTATCTACACATCTGTCTCAAATCCACTCTCAGATAGATTAACAGTATTGTGCTTATTTTGTACTTCAAGGGACAGAGAGACATACTGCATGATCTCCTGTGAAGTCACTGAAATTCACTATGGGCATTATTGTACAGATAAATATCAGTTCTAGAGAATTTATTAGGGTCCAGAGAATGGCCACAAAGGTGATCAAAGGCCTGGGAAGCCTGCCATTTGGGAATAGGCTGAGCTTGTCCAAACTGGGTTTGTCCAGACTTGAGAAAAGAAGACTCAGGGGAGACCTCCTCACCATGTTTCAGTATTTAAAGAGTGCATACAAAGAAGATGGAGACTTCCTTTATAAAAGGAACCACATGGAAAAGATGAGGGAAAATAGGTATATGTTAGTTCTGGGGAGATTCCAACTGGACACAAGAGGAAAGTATTTTACAATGAGATCAGTCATTGGAATAATCTCCTCAAGAAAGTTGTGGATTCCCCAGTGCTGGACATTTTTAAGATTCAGCTAGACTGGGTGCTGGGCCATCTTGCCTAGATCATGTTTTTGCCAAGAAAGGATGACACTTGAGGTCCTTTCCAACCTGGAATTCTATGATTCTACAATATTCAACCAAGGGCCCATTAGAACTTAGCAGTGTTATTACTGAAAATGTGTTTAATTCAAGCTTTATGCAAAAAGAAGAACAACAAATTTTTTTATCCCATTTACTGAAGTTAAGTGAAGATGGTGTTATAATAATGGTGTGCATTTTTAAGGAAAAGACTCAAGATCTGAGATAAAAACTTTCATTTGAACACTACAAACATCAAAATTTACAAGTCTGAATTTCCCAGTCAAAACTTTACTGAATTTACAGATGCTTTGTTGGTTCCAAGTAAAAATGGAAAGTATTTTTAATTTATAAAGCTTTTTTGGTTCAAAATTTGCATCAACATAGTATAAGAATGAAATCACAATGAAAATTAAACAAAAAAACCACTCCAATTTGTTTTCAAAACTATGAGAGTCAATTATTCATGATGCATTAACAGAGAACCTTATTTCCTACAAAAAGCAATACTACCATCCCTTTTCCAGGTGCAACTTCTCCTGCACATACGTTTATGCAACATCTACATCCCACTTAAAATCCAACAGACCTGAAAATATTAGACAACCTGCATAAGCCTTGGGCAGGGGAGGAGCTTATCCTGGGCAAGTCTATGTGCAAATATAAACCACAGTAACACTCTGTGAAACTGTGCAGCCAAGCAAGGAAATGCCACCATTTATAACTGTCTCAGTTCTGAACCACACACACTGAAACAAGCAACACAAATTATCAATATAAATGCAGCTTCAATATTCAATATCAGTACTAAACCAATTAACTTCTTCTGAGTAGCAATTAAAGTCTTCATCTCTGAGCACAGTTAAAAGCTACTATTTGGGTTTTTTTCATTTCTTAAATCTTGCCCCAGCAGGGCAGTTATAAAGTGTTCTCTGTAAACATTTCTGGACATTCATACGATGCCTTTAAAAACTTTCAATGACTGGTACATTACTGAAAGCCAAGAGGAGGAAAAACCATCCAAGATTATTTTAACAAAACCAGTTCCTAATGATCTCTTTGAAAGATTATGTTTTGGGGATTTTTGCTGTATTCAAGAGTTTTAGGAAGAGGGAAAAGAAAAGGAAAGAGCATTTTAATGCAGCCCTGTCAATCAGTTGTCACGGAGTTCATTTTCCAGCCTCATCCATTATGCAGATTGGGGTATTATTATAAAATACATTTTCACTCAAGCATGAGGCTTCAAGCAAATAAGACAGGTGGCACTCGCAGAAGGAAGACTGGCTATGCCTTCCCTTTGGGGCACTTCTGCTGCTGCATCTTTAATACCAGACCAGAGAATAGCAATGGTCTAGCAGGAGCATTTGTTGAAGAACAGACCCTTTTGTACATAATTACTTGAAAAGATTCACATTATAAGCTCATTAAAAAACTCTTTACTTCTCAACTGTGCGTGACACTGGTTTACTCTTTCCACTCAGATTCAGACTCTTCACAGCCACCACACTAAGTAGATTTTGCTTTTTAGATCTGAAGCAATAGTAGGTTGCTTCTAAGTTACTGTTGCCAACTCTGAAACAAACATTTAAATTGAAAATGCAAACTGAAGACAAATACTGGGAAAAATATATTTACATTGTTCTTGACTGAGAGAACTTAACATTATTCTAAGAATACATACAGTTACCTTGCTCTAATGAAGGAGGCACATGCTTTTATCCCAACTTTCTTTGACATGTTCTGCTTCCAGGACCCGGAGTCTGCACATTTCTCTTTGTCCGTCCTTTCCAGTTCGGAAGTGCAGAGGAATTCTCTCACCACTTGGCTGCTGGGACAAGTCACTGCATTCTCCTGCTTTGTTTCTGCAGCAAGGCTGAACCAAGGGCCTTCTTTCTGGCCATCTGACCTGTGAGGCTGCAAATTATTCTCTCTGCCAGTTGATATTTTGAAACTGCTCTTACTTACACAAACCTCTTCAGACTGATTTAGATTTGCTTCTGGAATGACTAATGGAGACAAATTCTGTAAAAGGTTCATATAAGCTTCAGCAAGTAACTTCCAGAACCAGGGACTGAAAGGATGTAAGCAGATCAGTTGCTGCAGACACATGATCTTTTTTTCTACATTTTCCAGACCCTGGTAAATGGAAAACTGCAGGTTGAGAACCGTCGTTAAGTGATCTGTGTTAGTAGCGCTGTTTCTCTAGAAACAAAAGGTAATAGATTAAAACCAGGAGTAGAACAGAATCATCCTTCAGAGCCTAAGAAAATGTCTCCCTAAATAATCACATACAAATATCACAAGGTAATTTTTAAACTGTACAAAATGGTGCTCTGAATTTAAAATGATACAATGGGATACAGATCTTGCACAATTCAAGCTGACAGCATTCCCTCTAGCTGCTTTGTCCCAGTCTGAGAGGCAAGAAGGCCCTAAATGCTGTCATTTGTTTATCTGCCTTCGAAGTGTTCTACAGCTCCCTTTCTTTGCAGTATAAATACCTTTTATATAATATAAAAAGCATCAATAATATTCTAGCAGACTTCAGAGCCTCTGGACTTTTTCCTTTATGGGAAAAACTCAATTTGTGGCTAGATGGTCTTCTTGGTGGCAGTTTGGCAGCAAGTATATGGAAGTAAAAGGGAGTTTTGAACTGTCACTTGTATAGTGGAAAGATTTAAGCACTCATTTATTCCCTTTCTTATAATTCCTATTACATTGCATTAATTCTGCCTGGCAGAGCATGATATTTAGTCCCTTCCAGGACTACCAGTTTCCCTGCACAGGGAGCTCATTGTGGTACAGGGTGTTCCAATTTCTAAAGAGTGATTATATCTGCAGTGACAGTTACCCTCTGTTTACCAAATACTCTGAGCACTGAACATCCTGAAGGATTATACACATGAAAATTATTTTTCCAGAAAATGCTCAGTATAAAAGAACTACTGGCAATGTTTTCATGTTCAAAGCCGAAAAGAAAGACTGCATTATTTACCATTTTTTCTGCAATATCCAGAGCCTCCTTGTGCCTTCCTAGGCGAGATAAACACCGAGCCTGGCCCTCCTGGACATCGCGTCTCATTGCAATGTTGCTGGCAGGTAAGAGTAGCAGGCAGCGTGAGTATTCACACAGGGCTTTCTAGGACCATCGATGGGGAAGAAAAGCCAACAAAACAGGGAGAGATTTGCATTTAAAAGCAAGCCTGACAGCACGTTTTCTTTACGGCTACAGTCACAAAGGGAATTCAGAACCTGAAGTCTACATTTGCATTTCTCCAGACTCAGCTACTACCTGTGCCAGCAAGAGACAAGGCCCCAGCACTACATAGCCAAGTCTAGATGGTGACGAGCAGCCTCAATTCTAACTCATGTTTAGGCCTCAGCAGGATTCAGCACACATCTGCCCACCTCTCTCTCACCAGGCTTGATCCAGAAAGGATCATCTCCTGACCTGGGTAATATGTGACACATGGCATCTTTCCCCCCAGCTCAGTGATCTGAGCACTCATCCTAAATCTGTGGGACCTTGTTTCAAAACCATGACATTCTTCATGGGAAGGTTTGAACCTGCAAGTACCTCACCTCAAACAATCAGTAAGTCAGAGAATACCACAAGGAAGGTGAATCTCTTTCGTTCCTGTAGGCTGGTTTTAATGTACATGAAATAAATATTAATTGGGCTAAGAAAAAAGGCAAGAATGAGCAATACTTCTGCAGCTTAATGCTCAGGGCACTCACCAGGACTCCAATTAACATTTAAATACATTAAATTAAGTATTCAGTGAAGCTAAGTCTGGAATCTTGATTTCTCTCCCTTTGTGTAAGTGCTCAGAGAGAAGACTAAAGAGCAGTGCTCATTCTCCCATCTCTCAAAATGAGTATTTAATTATGCCTTGCAAACTTTAATGGTTCTAACAGAAAGAGCTTCTAGGAGACACACCCTAAATACTTCCTAGCAAAACGGCTGAAATATTTTTCTTTCCTGATGCTGAGCTCACATTCCTTCTTAAGTAAAAGAAGGAGCTCCCCTCTGCCCAGTACACGCAGCAGCCACTGGTGAAAATGGATCAGAGGGCTGAGGACAACCCTGTTTGCCTTGTTATGTGACAAAGGGAAATAACCTGGCAAGGTTGAGGCTTTATGAATCCCAAGCAGATTCCACAGTCATCTATATCCTAAAAATGAGCACAGCTTAGATCACTGCTGTCCTTGACATTTCCTATCAAGTGGCCTATCCTGAAGTAAAAAAACACTGACAAGGAGAGAAGAGATTACTAGACCTATTTACATATTTCCAGCCCCCTTTCTAAGGTCAGTGCTTCCAAATCTGTAATTTTATGTGCAATCAAGCTCTGGTTCTTGTTCCACCAGTGATCTAGGTTAGCAATAAAACTGAAAACATTTCTAACATGAATCACTGCAACAGAAAAGAGCTAGGAAGCAATGGTCTCTTCCATTCAGCAGATATGAGGTGGTGTTATTATCTCCTGATTGGGAAACACGGCAAGGAGAAATCTGCTTTTTCTGAGGGTCAGCAGCTACGTCTGATGACAGCCTGAGACAGCTCTGCTATCAGCACTCATTTATGAATCCCTTCAGGGCATCTCAGCTGAGACTACAAAACATCTGTCAGGTATAACCAGGGCTGCAGTGGTGCTGGAATAACATCAGGATCAGTGCCAACTGAGGTACAAAAAGATCCACAAATCCAATGGGCAAGGCGAAAGGAGTACAATCAGACGCCAGCTGGAGGGCTTTGAAATCAGGGAGCCTGTAATGCAAACCATAGGCTGGAACAAGAAGCCACACCTGAAACAAGGGCTGGAGATGCTGATTTCAACAAGGAAACAAGGTAACGAAAGACTAGATCCTCCAACTAGGACTGCAAAAGGCAGGAAAGCGTCGCTGATGAGGAATGCGGCTCAGGACATACACAGTGAGGAGAGGTGTGGGACCACCGCGGGCAGGAGCAGACACGGGCAACATCCACGCACGGCAAAGGCACAACCGGCCTCGCGGAGGCAGCAGAGGCAGCAGGGACCTGGGACGTCATGGAGAGGCTGCTCCACGACCGGCAGGAGCCTGACGGCCACTACAGCTTTCATCTGACAGCGGGGGGACCGCTGAGAACCCGCAGCCACGTGGTGCCAGCGATCTGACAGCCTTCGTGGGACACGGATTATCCCCAGGAGCTGAGAAACCCACGTACCAAACTCTGGCCGTGGCTTCCCCGGCCACAGACACTAGCTCTGCTCACGGCCGATCTGCTGCGATGCGCCCGCCGGCCTGGGATCAGTTCCGGGGCAGCGCCGCGTTCCTGCCCAGCTTGCTCCAGGCTGACTCCCGGATGGATCGTGGCAGAGCACAGATCGCCACGGCGGCCCTGCCCGGGGCTGCCCCGCGTTCAGCACGAACCAGGAGCGGGATTCCCCGAGGCACGGCCGCCACACCCGCAGGCCGCGGTACATAATGCACATTCACCCTGGCGCAGCACATCGGAGACTGCAGGACCGCCCCAGTTTCTGTCCCCACAACTCCCTCCGGCCCGTGCGAGCGCCCTGCACATACCTGGAAGTCCCGCTGCCGGAACGCCCAGTCCGCCCGAAACTTGCTGCCCGTGAGCCCGCCGGCGCCTTCCCCGCCGTCGGCCGCGCTGTGGAACCACTGCGGGCACACAGAACGCACACACTGAGCACACACAGAGCCGTCACGGGCCGCGCTGTGGAACCACTGCGGGCACACA
>VXBT01013021.1:1707821-1741925 GCA_013400235.1 Oriolus oriolus | reverse complement strand
CCCGCCGCCCGAGCGCCGCTCCCGGCTCGGCGCGAACAGGGAATCCTCGAACTCGGGGCCCAGCGCCGGCTCCATCGCCGCCGCCGCTCCCGCCGGCCCCCGCGCGCCCCCGCCAGCCCCGCGCCGGGGGAGGAGATCGGGCACCGCTCACCCGAAGGGAAGTGCTGGGAGACCTCCCAGTAAAGAGCTGAAACAGAGTCCCGCGCATTGATAAATTAACTGCGTAATTGTGGAGGTGCTCCGTTAGCATCTCGTCTCGGTGACTGTGCAGGGGTGAGTGGGAATGTGTTTTGGTAACTTTTCTATTTGGTTTCAGTTCTGTCTCAAAGCAGAAGGGGAAGCTGGTGTGTAACCTGCTGTAGGTGACCCTGCCTTGTCAGGGGGTTGGACTAGATGATCTCCAGAGGTCCCTTCCAACCCTAAAAATTCTGCGATCTTCTGCAATTTCAGGCTTTCCACGACTGGGTACTCCTGTGCTGTTTCCTCCCTCCACCTTGCCAGTCCGTCCATCCAGGAAGGTCCATTTTGTCCCAACTAATCACCACACAGGTCTGGAGAAGGTGAGCTGAAAAGTCATCCTTGTACTTCCTTAGCCTGCAAAACGGACTAATGAACTTGTCTATACCAGAACAGCTTTTGAGGCCAAAGCAGCGATGATTTTTATATGAATTTAAAGGTTTCCTTCTAGTAGACATATAAAACACATGGTTTGGTTTTGTTGGGTTTTTTTTCTTTTTATGTGCTTAAAATACCCTTCCATACCAGTGTAGCTATGACTGGATGTAGCATGACCTGGCATAAATGCCAGGGCAGAAACTCAACTTTGGTAGTTGGAATTGATTGGAACAGTTAAAGCAGATTGATGGTCCTATTGCTTGTAAACTTGCTGTGTGGCAAGCAAGCCCTCCAGCCTGGAGGAAACTGTTCAGCAAGTCTTGAGAGAACCAGGAGTTTGCTTGATGTGCTTCAGTCTTCCTGTTACAAGTTTCGAGGTAGGCGAGGACAGTCACTTGTGTGTGCACAGAAACCATCTGGCTTCCTCCTGCCCACAGACCAGGACAGGCAAAGCACACAGGGGTCAGACTGTGGATGTTGGCACAAGTGTCTGAACAGTTTCAGCACCTGCAGTGCTCCTCACATACACTGGAAACACACGTTCCCTTTCTCCCTACTCCAGGACTGCAGGTCACACTGCAACACACCAGTCTGATGAACAAGGCACAAAAAGAAAGACAAATAAGCACAAATCAAAAAGAAGAAAATCCAAAAAAAGAAACATGAGTAATCAAAGTGAAATGTGGCCCCAGCTCAAAGTAAAACACAAAGAGCAAGGCATTCCCAGGGGCAAATCCCACAGCAGCTAGTTGGCTGCCAGCTTGGATTGCAGAGTCCTCCAGGGCTGGGGGTTTCAACCATCGTTTCTTCTGAGGATACCAACGTGGTCTACAAAAGGCTCTGTGTTGCAATGCAGAGAATGCCTTTGTCTGGTAACCAGTGATAGGAGAGCCACGATTCCTGAGTGCCACACAGGGGGCCTAGCAGCTGACTGTGTGGTTTCAGTTGTAAGTCATGGGCAAAGTATTGCCTCTCTTCTTCATTCCTTCTTTGCCTGGCTCCCCCCTGCCCCTGCCTCCCTTCCAGACATTTAAAAAGATTCTCATACATTAGTTACAGAAGTGAAAAAGTGCAACTTTAAGAAATTCCTCTGCCTTGTCAGCACCGGAGGTTTGCTCAATTTCTCCCTCAAGATCCAAGTCATCAGTGTAGCTGCCAGAATACAAATTCTCACTTTACTTAAGTAAGTAAAGCTGCTTGCCCAAGTTTTTCATGCTGTTAGCCTTGGCTTCACAGAGGAGAAAACATCATCCCTGGAAGAGGCAGCTTTGAGTGGGGTCAAATATATGAGCCCTACAAGAGCCTGTGCTGCTGCAGCTGCTCTGTGTAGGCAGCTTCAGGGATAAAATGAAGCTGTAGATGAATCTCTCCCTAAAGGCAGCCAAGGTCTTACTCCACTGCCAGCCACCAGCTCGGCACATAAACACTGGACCGATAAAAATGGGCTCCAGTACGAGGTGGCCTCCAAACAAGTTCCTGTGCATCAGCAAAGCCATTGTGGCTGCTCACGCGAGCATGCCTTGTTATGGCAGCAGTGAGGGGCTGTGACCCAGCTTCACCCTGGGTGAGCAGGGGCAGGCGAGCAGGGGGCAGGCCAGTGTGCTTCATCTTGCAGTCAGGGTGAGCCCAGAGACAGCCCAGTTATGAACACAGCTCCAGTGACAGCCAGGGATTTGTCACTCTGTCCTATTACCTCAATCTTCTGGCCAGGAAAAGAAAATGCAGCATGGAAGACAGAGTTTGTCTAAAGCCCTTCTTGTCCTGGTTCCCCTGTCTACTCTGAGGCAAAATTAATTCAGAAGAACTCTCCTCCAGTGCTTCTTTAATTACTGATGTTATTATTTGTATTATGATAGCCTCCATGGGTCCTCACCACAGTCCAGCCACTCTTGTGCCAGCACACAGACACACCACAAAGGTTTCAGAGACCATCAAGCACACACAGCAGAAACAAGAAACCTCAGTCAGCAACTAGGGCCCTGTCTTGGTAGGCACTACCCACACACATCGACCAGGAATAATGCAGCTCTAGCATGGCTTTATGAAAATATACTGGAAAGCAGCTGCCTTTGGAAAAAAGCAGAAGAGAGAGTAATTTTCTCCTCAAAGCAAGAGAGCTGCCTGTAGTGAAGAGGCCAAGTAAGGCCCACATGCAGCATTCCTCAAAGGATGGGGTGGCTCCTGAATTGTTAAGTGGATTCTTCCAGACATTGTGAAATGGTCATACCTTGAGGCAAGATTAGTTTTCTTGTCGGATAGTCATAACACAGGCTCTTCCCTGAACACACTCGTGAAAAGAGAAGAGCAGTTCTTCATTTGATGACATTGTCTCCCTGCATCCTTGTCTCTTGCCTTTTATTTAGATTGCAAGTTCTTTACAGCAGAAACCATCTTTCATCTTCTTTGCATGGTGTCACACATAAAGGGATATTGTCCATGACTACAGGGAGAGTAATACAAGTAACATTTGATGACTTGGGACAGACAAAGGTTATCACTGCTACAAACTGCATACAAGAAAAGCTCTGATGAGCTCAGATGAACTGTAGCATATCTTACAATGTCAGTAAGTTCTAGTTCTAGTTAGACACAACAAAAATTGAGTGGGGAGGTCAGGGGTGCATTGTGGAAATCAAAGAATATAAACTGTTTGTTGTTAATAGAAGCCAGAAGCTTTTTAGGGCTCCTTAGGGCAGACAGGAGAAGATGCATCCCCCCAAAAGATGGTTCATTTGCCTGCTCTACCTTAAGACAGTGCAACCTTTCAAGCCCCTGGCAAGCTGTATTAACTAGGCCATAATCCATCTCCCTCAGGCCTCACAAAACCCAGTAAAGTTGTTATTGCCAAAAGGGTGCACTGCACACAGATGTGTTCAGCTATTAATGGGTTTTGCAACTATTTTCTGTCTAGCAGGCTAAATGATGAGCAGAATGAGTATGCCCTTGGGTTTGACCAGAAAGCTGTGGAAAAGAAAAGAGGAAAAAAGCTTTCTGGAAAGATAGAAAGCGATCAAGTGCTAGAAAGAATGCTAAAGCAGTGATCTTCCCAGGCAAGCTTACACATTTCCAGTACTGATGTAATCATGTGTCTGAACTGTTTCACTAAGCCACGTAGTACAAGCACTGACGTTGCACCCTGATGGTCTGTGAATACAAAAATCATGGCTAAGTGCGGTATCTCCATTCTCCTGCTCTAACTGGAAAAACAACCAACAGGATCCCAGGGTTGGGCCTGGTAAGGTTTGTATGCCTCCTTCTACACCCTTTTTTCAGTTTTATCAGTTTTTCTAAAAACTCATTAATTTGCCCTGCCCACCATTATGCTTGTTGCTTAATTGCTACATGTGATGAAACCAGGCCACAGAGACCACAGTGGCTTCGTTACTTCTCTACGTCAAAACTTTCCTACTGCAGTTTTCAGGACCAGGCAGGACTAAGCAACACTGGTGACAACTCCTCTAGGACACCATTTAAGACCTTTTTTGTAACAACATTGAATAAACTGAGCTGACTTACTACAATATTGCTATCTTGCACAAAGACAAACAAGTCAAAAGAATTAGAAAAAAATAAGCTACACTGAAGAAATACACCCAGGGCTTCAGGCCTGCCCTTCAGTGACACTCACAACTTGGTTTTTTCAGTCCCTGCTCTCTTTTGACATATGGAGGCTGCCTCCTCATGGGAAACAACCAAACTGTTGATTCTTGTGTCTTGTTTCCATACAGCTCTTGCACTGCTGGAGAGGACTGGTGGAAACTACTATTAAATTTAGCTTCTATGTCTTCTTACTGCGTTACACAAGAAGCAGTGCCTGCAGAAAGTGTGAGGCACAGCAGAGGGAAAGCACTGCTCAATGAACAGAATGGACTTTGCCCACAATTGCTCCCTTCCCCCAATTATTGCACGTGAAATGAATTTAGAACAAAGAAAACTATAAAACATACATCAGTGATGCAGTTTTTAACTTTGTGGTATCTCTAGGAAAAATTACGAACCCCTTGCGTAACAAGGCATTTGTGGGCCTCCAGTTCTGCATGTTGTGGGTGCCAGGTGTGATACTTACACAGAGATCCTTGCAGCTGGACTTCATCTGGAGACTCTGGCCAGCTGCTGGGAACTCCAGAACCGTCCCTTAAGACAGGCTTTACTGAAATTATGGTTTTTTCCTCTTTGGCTCTCATTTAGGAAAACTGAAGATCACTAGGAGGAGAATTACTGCCAACACTGACCTTTATTTTCACCCAAAGATACAAATCAACTAGGTGTGACACACTTTCATTCCCTTTTTCCATCTTTTCTTTCTTCTACCAAATATTTTAAGGTAATGAAGATCAGCTCAGCACTGAACCTGTAAAGAAACACACATGGGAGAGAAATCAGTCTCAATGCTAGTAGGTCAACATTATAGCAGTAGAAACATATATTCAAATATTTCATTTTACAGTATTTGAAGTGCAACAAGTCATTTAACCACCAAAAATGTTAGATACCACCATCTATCTGAGACTAAAGACCTCCACCAGCAGTATTTCAAAGCAACACCAAGCCCACAGGGAACAGTTTATAGAGGGGACTTTCTGGCATACAAAGGAAAAAAGGCAGTACACAAAGTGGCTTGGTATTTTAAATTTGCAAACATAGTAGGTAATAGTATTGTTACGAAAACAAATGCAAGCTGAAAGATGGTGGGAAGAGGGGGCTGGGAGAGGGGAAACAACCCACAGGGCCAGCTGATCTCTTGTGAAAATATCTACTGAATTGCAGCATTTTGGAATTGCTGGTAACACTAAACAAAAAAGGTACCTTTAAAAAAAGGTGACTGCATGCATACTTTGGTGCTTCTTTTAACTCCCTCATTAGCTGGTGGATTCTTGAATAAGCATTCTTTTTTTTTACCAAATGGAGTAAAACTATTTGGCCAAACACCAAGCTGTAGTGACTACTCGTGCTCATCTCCAGTCCTGTGCTAAGGTCACAACTTCAGCTAGAAATGTCATTTTTCAGACTAGCATCAGCTGCAGCACAGGAATGACTTATCACTTTAAACGTTTTCCTTTGGTGGGGATACAATGCCACACCTTGCAGGAAAAACTCAGTCTCGAGCTCCTCCAGTTGCAGCTCAACACCTGGAATAGACAGGTGTGATGAGTCTCACCAAAGCAAGACAGTGGCACCGCCTCCGGCACGGAGTGGCTGTGAGGGATGGCAGGTTGGGCTCACGGGAGAAGGGCAGAGCTCAACAGCAGCTCTTTCCTCAGACCCTTCTCATGTCAGGAAGAGGCACATGTTAAAGCAGCCTTTCCAACTGACAGGAACTTCAGTGAGGAGGTGGTTCCTACTCACCCCTGCTCTTCCCACCCTGAATATTTTAAATGCCATAATAAAAAGCATCTGCCTTAATGAGAAAAATCACGTGAACGTCCTGGGCTGCTGACACGGCAGAACAGTTCAGAAACAAGCAGCTGTACTGACTCACACGTGAAGCTGACCTCACACTGGCTGTTCAGCCAAGTCAGTTCTCTAAATTCAATGCATCTGAGGAATTGGTGAAATTCTGTTTTCTGTAACAGGGAAAAAGATATTTGAGAAGATCTGGTTTGTGACATTTTCATACAGACATGATTCCTGGTTTCCACACCACACACACTCAGTAAGGAGACATTTATTCAATTATTTCAGTTTTCAAATTTTTTGGTACAAAGTTTATTTTCAGAAGTTCTCACATGATCCTTTCTTCTACCAGCGTCTTTAGGATTTTTCTATCTCTGATTTATTTTCTTTATCTGTTGAAGCAAAAGCAGTAATTGCTACAGAAAGCAATAATGGCAATATTACAAATATTTTACAGCAGCATCCATTCGTTTCTTTGCCTCAAAAAAATAACAAAAATAAATCCAAAGACAAGATCCATACAGCCACAAAGGCTTAGGTTTGTAATATCCAGAAGTATGCTGCGTTCCCATATACGAGTTGTACAAGTCCAGCACAACTTTCCAAGTTTGTGCAGAGCCTGATAAATAAGACACAGAAATATCAGTTACATTATACTGTTTCTAAGAACTTTTACTCTGTAAAATGTTTGGTCACTCAAAGCTATAAGCTTAATCACATATCAAAGAACACAGGCAATAAAGCCCATCTTACTAAAACATATAGTATTAGGCCAAACAAAATATAAGAGGACAAAATCTAGTGGTCACTGAAGCCTCTTCAAAAAAGGTCTAAAACAGAATGTTTCCATCATGTATCAGAATAAAAACATACTGTATTAAAATTTGAATTTTTTTTTTCCAAGCTGTCTTTTAATCAGTCTTCTATTTACAGTGCAGAACTGCCAACTGCAGTAGTTTAACTTTGGCACAACACTAAGTTCCAATCCTTTTCAGTATTCAAGTCCTGTGTGTGTCCAAAAATTTTCTTGGTTTCACGAAAGATTAGGCCCATTCACAGTTAACCAGTTATCTTGAAATTTTTCAAGAATTGCTTCCCCTTCACCACACGGGGCAGCTACAAAGGAAAGACATTGTAAGCTATTGCATCATTCAAAAGAAACTCTTCATTCTAAACAGTGACAGTATTGTTGCTTCCTTTAATATCACATACACCAGACAGATCACACAGACAGCTACATACTGGACACCTTTCTAAAAACCTTGCTGGTTGTTAGTGAATCATCTTCCTCATACTTCAAATACATAACAATGCATTAACTTAATTTCATTTCACATGTCAAACAGGACATTTAAATATATTGCAATATATTATAGAAAATTGCAAAGCGCCATCATTTCTGTAAACGAGACTGACACCTGTTAACTCTCCTGTGCACATGAAGAGCAGTACCTAGTGCCACATTTTCTATACAATATAAAGCCTTCCCAGGTAGGGCAACTCATTTTAGTGCATTTCTGTACAGACACGGAGATAGCCAACTATGCAGGGTTGGAAATACTTTTGTAAGCTGAAACTGGAAGATGGGGGAACATTCCGAAATCATAGCAGAGCTCTTGTGGTTGATCATTTCGTAGCACAGATGAAGACTTGACTCTTCTGTCACTCTAGCAGATTCTTTAGGGACAGTTTCATGATAGGTATCTAGTATTGAATAAGCATAAGGAAATACTTTCATCAACCAGGACACAAATATGTGTCCTAACACATTCTAGGTTATGCACAGTCCAATGTTCACACAGTAACCTTATCTCTAAAATACTTGAGAAAAACCAAAGCATTTTTATGCCACAGTATTATAACCAAGGATCAGTTACTTTATCCACCACTGTAGTGCTACCTGCTCTAAAGAAAAAAAAAAAAAGGCCTCATTTCCCAACAAGCATCAAGTTGGAAGCAGAGGTCAGTACCATTGCTAACCACAACACAAAGATCAGTGCTGCAATCGAGCCAGAAGATCTCTCTCTATAGTGTCAGATGTCTGCAGTGTCAGCAGCTGCCTGAAAGTCAGGGTAAGTCAGTGGAGCTGAGGTGCAGTTCCTCTGAGCGACTCCAGGCATGCAGGATGAGCAGGTTTGCATTCCTTGCTGTACTGACTACTTACAGTGTGTCTTGCCCCAGTGCAGACATCAGCATGCATCAGACAAATCCCACCTTAATTCATGAAAAGTGCTACAGGATACTCAGTTATCCCTCTGCATTTCATAATGTTGTGTGAGTTGGTTTTGCAATGACTGTTCACTGAAAAGGTGCAGATGCTCTTCACCACAGAAAGAGAAAAATCCCCAAGAACTCCAACCATTAAAATTGGAAATACTGGCTATAACCCACCTGTGCTTCAAAATCTCCCTTTTAAGAAGTGGGGAAAAAAAGCAGAAATTTGAGTTACTGTGTGTTAGTAGCTGTTAAAGGGATTTTTCACTTTCTATTGAAACTCTCAAAATATTTTCCTACCGAATTTTAATACATCAGCAAACCTCAAGTAACTTGACCTGGTAAGTTTGTGTCATGCTTCTTGGTAAATCTACGTATCCTAGGATATCGCAAGCTGGATGGAGAATACAGGTGTAACCCAGCACTGTTCAGTGTAAGGAACTGAATTCTCTACTAGCCCTTCCCATCGTTAATTTACACAATCATTCCAGGTATTATAAACAACTCTCAAAAGTTTTACTGTTCTCTGGTCATTGATACTATCTCTCTATTACTACTGAATGCAAGCAAAATTGTTTTCAAAGAAAAAATAAATTAAATCAAAGAAAATAGCTATATATTTCATTGCACTCTACTTTTGTGCCTTCAGGTTAGGGCAGGGATATTTAACACTACAGAAGCTTAAAGATTATCTTCTCTCCTTGGGAGATATGAATATAGACAGGTATTGGACTCAGGTGGAGGACGCAAATCAGTACTACCATATTTACAGAAGCAAATAGTGAAATCCAGCCTGAATACACAGTACTCCGTTAAGTGCAAAAGGGAAAACTCTCCCCACCTTAAACCACAGCCTGGTTACTCAGCAGCCAGAGATCAGTTGTCAGAGTTGCTGCTGTGCTCTCATTTCAGAGGAAAACGGAGGAGGAAAATGTCTGCATCTTTGGGCTTTCTGGCCTACGGGGACCGTGTACAGCCATGAATCACTTTGTGTGGGATCCAGAAATCCTTTCTTTGCTCTGTAGAGGGGAAGGGAGTGCATGTGCCTGCCTCAATCATTTCTTGGAAAGCAAAAGAAAATGTGCTTTTGTTCAAGGTGAGCAAACAATCCATTTGAAAATTACTTCATGTCATGTGTGGACATGGCATGAGTTTTTTTCCCAATAATGAAAGTTACAGTCAGACACATTACATATAATGTAATGAAAAAGCAGTTTTCAACATGGCACGTGACAAGGTTAAAAATGGGCATGGCCTCATTTACTATAAAATATATTAGAGATAATACACTAAATTTTAATAATGAGGTACTAGGTATCTTTTCTCTTCTTTGTTTTCAAACAAAGCAGAAATTTCTATGTGCTAAAAATGACTGTAATAACTTACTCTTTCTGTCAGAACAGAAAGTCAAACTTGTTTTGCTTATCAGCTTCTAGGAAAGTAACTTCTGCAGGGCAGGCAAAAGTCAGAACCTTCAAGCTTCTGCATTTTCCCTTCTGTTCACTTCTTACAAGCCAGCACTGTTAGTTCATTCAAACCTCCAGAGGAATATAGGCCTGACTTTCTTTTTTCCAACACTATCTTTGGGGTCATTGAGAGGCTGACACTGGGAACACAGCTCTGTTTAAGATGGAACCGTGCTCTTTCACTGCACTCAGAAGCAAGAGTGAAACATGCCATGAAGCAGGATGATACTGTGATGGGGGATGTCTCCCCTGGTTGTAACACTGCTTGCTTTCTTTTAGCTCTTTTCCCTCTCCATTCTGGCACAGGATTATCTGTATTCTCTCTTTAGCTGAATTCCAGAGACAGCACAACTGGCATCATGAGAGCAGGTACTCCTGGCAGAAACAGCAGATGAAGAGGAATGCACTAGCTTAGTTTCAAAGGAACTGATGCTCACAACTGAATTCTGATGTGGTCCCAACAAAGACTGAGAAACCAGCCACCCAGAGGTAAGATACAAGCAAAATCAGAGTTTCTTCGTCTCAATGTCAATGACAATAATGAGTGCAAACCTAAGAGGTGAAGCTCCACAGAAATACAGAAAACATACCACAGGTTCATCTAGACACAGTCCTTACCATGCAGGAAAATCAACAAAAAGTCACATGGACACTCACCCCTGGGCAAACGTATTTTCTTGCCCCTTCCTTTCCCACTGCCAATATAACTCAGTCCAAATGGCTTCCAAAACGCCTTGCAGGTGTGCATAAGCTACAAGAGGAAGCCAGGCTTGCAGGGGTGCACCGCTGATGAGCACAGAGGTGTTTGGAATCATAATAAATTAAGACACTTGCTGATGTGCTTAAGTTCATGGAGTTTCCTGGATGTGACTGGTAGAATGAGAAGGTGCCATCCTTTCTACCCACCAGGCCATTTCTGTTTCTCTCGGGTGACTGTTCAGTGCCCACAGCATCCTAAGGGTGGCTGAGATGAATCTGGGCTAAACCACTGTCACTGTAGCCTTGATCTCTCACCAGCCATGACCACAAATCAACTGACCACAAGATACAACTGGCCACAGCACTTTCCAGTGCTTCCCCTGTCAGTCCTAAGGCAGGAGGCCTCTGGAAGGAGTTTGCCTCTCTCCCAGTATGCAGTGCAAATATACACATGCTGTAAACATGAAATACACTGGTAATTAATGGATTCTGTTCAAACAGAACAGTCAGACTATGGGCAATAATGAATGCATACAACTTCTGTCTTCAGGCTGAACCCACCCAGATTTTTCTCATCCTTGGCACAACTGAAAGGCTTAAAATGTGCATGTAGCCCACAGGAAACATGTAGACTCTGCATCTCTCATTAGCTGATCCACAGCACACGGTTTAATTTAAATTTTATACTCTGCAAAGAGATAATTTTCTCATTGGGATGTAAATACTGTTATAACCAGTGGAATACATGGAACTCTAATATTTACAAAAACTGAAGATCTGGCCCAGTATGCATCAGCCACTGTCTCTGACCATTCTAGTGAAAGAAGACCTCCAATTCAACTATATTTAGTCCGATAAACAATGCATTTCCTCTTCCTGTGTTTTTCAGACCAGATGTGCTAAGGCCTACCATTGTAGCTGAGTGTTATTTAATAGAACATTGCCAAAGTGGAAAATATCCCAGTTTAATCATGTAATTAACTTGGATCTTTATTTTTTTCGCTATTTCTTAAAGAAGATAGAACTCCTAGCTAACCTAAATAAGTGTCTGCTAACAAAAATGGAGATATTTATTTGGACAGGCTGCTTGGTTGTTTTGGGTTTTGACTTTTTCTGTGGTTTTTTTTTTAAGAAAATTAATTCTGTGTCAACTTCAAGGATTAAGGCAACTCCAGATTTTGCTTGCTAGAGGCATATTCCCAAGGATTTGGTTTAATATTTTTGGAAACTTAAAAATAGCATCTCTTTTCCTTCTAGCTTTGTTCTTTCCTACTCAGCAAGCACAGAGTTTTGACCCTGTATTCTCAACAGAGCTTGAAGCTAACATGAGTCTTTCTTGTATCTGCTGGCATCTACTATAGCCTCATCTGCACCATTACCAGACAAATGAGAATCCCTCCCAACTCCGTGCTGAAAAGGGCAGATCTTGATCTCTTGTACCACCTCACACGCAGAGTCATAAACACTCCCATGAAATATGCTGACAAGATGGGTTTGCTTCTGCCCCACTCCGAAGTTACAGTGAGGGATTCTTGGCTATTCCTCTCTAGCAACGCTGGCCACTTTGTGCCTCACCAACTTGAGCCTTGGAAGCCAGGGAATAGTTTCATCATCAAATTCATGACATATACCATAAGCTATTACCTTTTTCTCTCCAATAATCTTAAACAGTCAGAAGATGTCACCCCAGTAAATGGCTTTCATATGAAACATCCTCCTGCAGCTCAGGGATTCAATCTGTGAGCAGAAGGGCAGCTACAAGAGTCCAGAGAGGAAGGTCTGGGAGGTTAACAGTATTTTTTGTCAGACACTATTCCCTTTCTTACTTTGGCCTGGGCTTCACTCACAATCAGATATGAAAACCATATCTAACAAAGACTCCTCTGCTTCAGAGAATCATGACTAAAAGGGATTTCTTGGGGTTTTTTGACAGTTATCATAGTCCAGAAGAAAGACTTATTCTAGAATTCTAGAATAGGTTCTCGGAGATGGGAGACACTAGGACCCATTTTCTCTGCACTAATCTGTCTTCATTAGTCATCAGATGCAGAAGCCTACAGAGAAGATGCTGACAGATGTGCAAAAGGAGATTGCTAGTATCCATTCCACTAGTGCCAATGTAAAAGCAGACAATGCTGGTGACAGCAGCACCACTTCATCATCATCTTTGACATCTAAATATAAAGTAACTTATCCCTAAAAGTGCAGGCTGGCAGTAGCAAGAATACAAACTACTCTTCCTCAGAGTACCAGTTCTCTAGGATGCAAAACATCTGCCTAAATTAATTTGTGTGAATTTGGCCCATTGTTTTTAGTTGCTAATTCAAACTGCACTATGACTTCACGGTCTTGAGACCAAACAGCTTTTTTTTTTTCTGTTTTATATACACTTACTTAAGATGTGAATGTTTTATAGCAAACTACTTCTAGAGTTCAGTTCAGGTAGATCAAACCACCTCTAGAAATAAGTGCATCCACCCAGCAGTCCTAAGAGCAATCAACACAGTGGCAAGTTCAACAGTTAGGATGCTTTACAGTTAAACCTGCACACAAATCACTGAACTGTGCTATCACTGAAGAACAATTCAACACTAACGTGTTTGTAATTCCTAAGCATCTAAAAGCCATATAACTTCATTTTGTTTGTGAATTAAAGCACGTCATTGCCACAGCTTACGTGAAAACCTTTCTTACTAGCACCAAAAGATGCTTTTCATCTCTGTATCTGTGTATTCTTACAAACCCCTAAGCAACTCTGAACAACTTTTAGGCAGTTTTTGCCTTATGTTAACCTTAAAACTCAGTGTCAGATTTCAATAAATTACTCTTTTTTGCTAGAAATATAGATATTTCTTTTACCATTTCCAACAAAGGAAAGAATGCACAAGGTGGAAGTGAGTGTTACTATTAGTCTGTCAGGCATTTAAATTAGACTGATGTGGGATACACTGATTAACTGTAACAAAAAGCATCTTCTAGCATCAGACTCATTCAGTTAGCTCGTAATTATCAACAAGGAACATTTCAGTCCAAGTTCTGTAAACCCAAAACACTCCGAAGGTATGCAAAAGGTGCAGATATCACCTTATTTTCTTAAACCAATCAATCCTCACCCCTAGGTTCATTGATTCCTTTTGTCACACTTTTCCCCTTCTCTTTTGTTTTCAATGTTTTCTTTAAGAAATAAACTCAGGCCTTGAAAACTTTCAGATGAAGTGATGTTTGCAAAAAGACATCTAATGTTTTTGTGTTTTCCTCCTTCACGAGCAGGCAATGTTCTCCTACGTCAACAAAAAGTGTCTGTGGTTTTTTGGAATTAAACAACATAAGGCAATTAAATATTGAGAAGCAGTCACGTGTATGATGAACATGAACCTTCCCATCAGTAATGTGGAAAAGGAGGAGCTGAACTTGATCTGATTTGTAACCCCCTGTCCCAGGCCAGGCCTGAGGATGTTCATCTCTTGTAGCAACGAAGCAAACAGTTCTTGCCTGCACAGGTAGCATCTTGCCCATGTACTGTTAGGTGGAAGGAAGATGCTAAGCAGCTGCTTGCTAAACTGAAGGCCATGAAAAATCATTGGGCTCTTCACCATAACATCAAACCTAATTCATAGGTTTTTGGCCCCCAAATTCCAAATGGTACATCAGTCTGTTTTTGAAAGTTTACGTTTAACGTGTCTGGGGGGTTCCCAAGTATCACTATCATCTGTTTCTTCCTCATCCTCCTGATCGTCCAGCATTTCATCTTCCTCCTCATTCTCATCAAACAGCTCTATTCCAAGTTCTAATCTTCTTTGCCTTTCTGCAAACCATTCTCTGACCTGCTCATATCCCATGTGAGATTTGGCTACCAATTCATCAAGGTCTTGCTCATTAAGGAATTTGTGCTTCATATAATAGTCCTTCAGGATTGCTGTTCCAGTTTTAAATTTTATGACAGACACACCTCTGTCCCAGCAATTTAACCTCTTGCTTCCCCGAGGCCTCCCCCGAGGCCTCCCTCTCCCCCTCCCTTTTGGTCTTCCTCTCCCTCTCTTCCTTGCAAAGCCTTGGCCGTTCAGACTGTTTGCATTGGCACTCTGGTAATAGTAATACCATTTCAATCCACCATTTTTCCAGGCATAGCGAGTATCTCCAAACCAGCTCACGATTTCTGATCTTGGAAGCCCAGTTTCTTCTGCCAGCTTGTTGTATTCTTGTGGAGATGGCCACTGAGTACGGACAAAGGAACTTTTGAGCATGTGCAACTGCTCTGGTGATTTTTTGCCTATTTTGCTTGAAGTGGAACACCCTGATTTTGTTCCTGCTGCTCCATCTCCCACAGATGTTTCTCCAGACTCCTCTTTTGAGCTGCCAGCATTGCTTTCATTCATGTCAGCTCCCTCTTCCTTCAAGACATTTGATTTTCTTTTTTCTGTAAACCAGGCATCAATCTCTCTCCTGGTCAGTTTTGTTTGGGCTCTTAACCTATTCATCTCTTCCTCAGTAAGGACAGGGTTATTAAGAAAACTTGCTTGGAGGACTTGCAGCTGTTCAGCAGTCTTCTCTTTTAATTTCTGTGGGGTGAATTCAGGAAAAGTACCCCAAGATGACTTACTCTGTGGAGTGAGTCCTGTTGGAGACTCATTCATTTCATCACTTGAATCAATAACAATGGTGGCACATGAATCATTGTTGAGATGAATCCCATGATTATTCTTTGAGTTTCTCTGATTGTAGCGTGTATCACTGAACCACTTTTTGATCTCTCCTTTAGTAAGGCCTGTTATTTTCATAAGTCTAACAATTTCTGAGTCTTGAGGAAACTGATTTTTAAGGTAGCTGACTTTCAATTCTGCCAGTTGTTCCTTAGTTTTTTTTGCTCGGATGCCAAAGGAGTCAGGATTCATCAGTGTGGATTCATTTTTGATAGGCTGAGAGGCTGGAATGGCAGCTACTTGTTTGGTTTCTGCAATAGGCTGAGCACTGTGAATCTGACTCTTCTGTAACTGCGTTTGGTTTGGGACTCCTGCTACAGTCAAAGCTATTGGGGCTGTTACTGGTAGTGTATTTGTACCTGCAACTTGAGTGAGAACAAGTCCTGGCTGACCAACTATTTGGCATGTCTGTAAAATTGAAGGTAAACCATTGCTAGCGGCAGAAATGTGTGCTGGAATAACAGTAATTGTCTGTGGCACAGTATGCACTGTGCCATTAAATTGTTTCCTCCTTGCTTCCTCCACCTCCTCTGGCGTCCAACTCACTCCATGTTTCAGACGCTGGGCAGAAAACCATATTTTAATCTGCTCTTCTGTGTACTTAGCTTGAGTGGAAAGAACAGTGATTTCCGACATGGTTGGATACGGGAATTTGTTGTATGTGTTAAGCAAAAGAGGATTGTTATCCAAAGCAGTATTATAGGCTGGAATGCTATTTACAGGTATTAGTACTTTTGGAATCAGGTTTGAGTTCTGTGGAGCTGTAACAGCTGTTATAACCTGTGCCACCCCAGGCTGAAGCACTGGTGCTGGGGTCACTACTGCTCCAGCCACATCTGCTGCACTGCAAACAACTGAATGGCTTGGTTTTGACTCAGAAACAGCTGGTGGGGGGTTTTCTACTACTTCTTCAGAGTTTGGCTCATTTTCAGTTCCCTTTTCTTCACCAGGAATGTCATCAACTACATTGTGGAGAACAGCAATACGTTTAGTCTCGGTTTTGTTTTTCATCATTTTCATGATAGGAGTTTTGCTAATTGAGATCCCTGAAGAGGGGACCTCAGAAGAGTCGGCCTGTCCAGCATTTTCTTCTCTAACAAAACTCCCATCAAAAGTGAGATCATTTACTGTCTGTTCAAAGATTGTCTGGTTATTACGTTTCACCATGGTCAATTTAAAATTCTCCTCTCCAGGATGGTGCTTCAAATTATGTTCTGAGAGGGCATCATATCTTTTGGTAAGGAAATTACATTCTAAACAAACATAGGATGAATTTAATACTACGTTGGGGTGTTCTGAATCCACATGAAAAGTAAACATATTGAGATCTGGAGTCTGAAAAGTACAGTATTTACACTCATAACCACCTTCTACTTTATTTGTATTTTTCTGATTGTCTGAATCCACATACTCATGAACATCGTCATCACTTGTTACACTCTCGGCTGTAGGGTTATCTGCTGGTGTGAGCACAGGTGGTCCTTCCTCCAAGTCCGATACCATTTCTAGATCTGGATCCTGCTCATTGGCTAAGACCATGCACGGTGTTGTTGATTTTCGTTTACTTGCCATGACTGTTACCGTGAAAATGATAACAACTGGTCAGATACAGACTTAGCTTCAAGCTCTTCTCGATTAATAACAGTAATAATAATAATAATAATAATAATGGCTTTCGGTACTTCAAGTCAGTTCTTGTAAAGTCTCAACATTTATCCCATTAGCAGCTTTTCTTTCGTAGTGCAATCAGATTAAAAATAGATAGTTGAGGATGAGATGTTGAGACACACTGTTTTAAAGTCCACATCCACCACCTGTAGTAAAGAAGAGACAGTGGAATTAGTTCAATTTAAAGAATAAGTTCTATTCTGCTACATATTATGGTTCAAGATAATTCAGTCCTTTAGGGTTTGGATGCCATTGTTCATCCCCTGAAACCAGCAGACCCATTCCAAGAAGACATAATTGAAGCTAAGATAAGAAAGGCAAAATCCAATCCACTTATTACAGGCTGAAATTTGTTTCAGTTCATGTTAATGCAGTGACAGACATGAACAACAGTATAGTGTAAAACAGGTAACTTCCTGTTTCTTCAGAAGCCTTTTTCTTGGCACAGTGCTGAGGTCAGTCTTGCCCTTGGACTGCTTTGCCTAAGCTACAACAACTTCTCTCGACTGTTCTGTGAGCTCAAGTCCTTCCTATCACTAACTTGAGCCCAGTATGGCATCTCCACTACTGGCTCTGTCATGTCTTTCACGTCAGAGGCTGTGAAGTGTCTCAGAAAAGGCAGGTTTAGAGTGTTCTTCTATTGCATTATACATGCAAGCACAATCATGTGCAAGGCCTCTCTTCCATGTCTGAAAACAGGCAAAACAATGTCTTTATACGGCATTCTGACACACAAAAGACAACTATCCTTTCTTCCTAGCTTCCCAAATGTCATTCTCCAATTGAAGACAAATCCCAAACCAGTGAAAGTTGATTGCTAGCACATGGCAATTAACTAAATCTGTTTTCATGCCTCTATGCATTAATGGAGACATGACTGATGGTGTAAACTGTAAGAGAGAGAGAAAAAGCATTAAAGACTGGTATCTCAAGCAGAAGCCAAACAAAGTTATGTATTCTCTGTTTAGAATTATTTGTCTATTTCTAAGTAAAACTAAAGCACCACCAAATAAAGCTGAGGCCTACAGAAATTCAGAGAATAAACATATTCTAAAAAAGCACAGACTGAAGTGAATTTTATCCCACAGGGACCACAACAATCTGCTGGAAATAATGCACAAACTTCCGCAAAGGGTCATCAACTCTGTAATAGTTTTCTTCTTGACAGAAAATCAGACACTGATTTCTCATACCAGAAAACCCATAAGTACATGGATTTTTAGACAGTGGAACATGGTCTACTTCCCTAAGTGTGGGCATCCTCAAGTGCAAGAGCAATGCACCCCTACCTAGCTGTTTCAGAAGGTTTAAAAAGGGAACAACATGTAACAGGTTAAAAACCAAAGGCCATCTCTGTGTGACAAAGTCTTAAAGGAAAAAGAATAGTTAAATGGAAGAAAGGCAGATAGAAGAAATGGGAAGAGGAGAAGAAAGACTGTTTTTCACTATATGACATGATGATTTTTTCTATTTTGATTATGGGAGGCTGTGAATAGGAAGGAAGATAAATAATCCTTAGCTTCACATATTTTCTTTAGGCAAAACACAAAAGCGTTCATCCACAGATGCAACGCAGGGCTGCTCCACAAGTTCTGTTTTTGAAACTGTGTGTCACCTTATTGCTTCATAAATATCCTCCTTAAATGTTTTTAACAGTCACCCTCTGCACTACATCTGTGACTACATCCAAAGTGCACAGCCTCATATGATATACTTTTTATGCCAAGGATATGGCTACATGGCATTAAGGACACTGAAAATGCTCAATAAATCTTGGGTAATCATCATTCCAGGATGACAATTATTTAATGGTACTGGAGTAGAAAGATATCCGTCTTCCACAAGTTAATAGTGGCAGTCTGTAAAAATGAAGTTTTACACAGAAGTGCAAAAGATATTTATTTTAATGTATGTACAAAGTACGTATTTCAGGCCACCTCGTTTCTCTTTGCAGCGACAGAACCATGAAGCAAAGCTGAATAGATCCATTTGTCTCAGTGTCCTGACGGTCAAGAGGTAGAGCATTATTAACTGTGCTGCTTCTCTGTGGGGCTGGAGGGCTCTTGACAAAAGGGAAGACAACTGCCAAGAGAATGTTGAGCAATGCTCTGGGGGAAGAGCTGGGTGGTATTACCTAATGTTTCTGCGATCTTGAGTAAAATTCCAGAAATGCCAGAAATGCCTATTTTAAAAGGCAACTTAACAGCTAGTTTTGCTGACTGAAGTTGCATTTTGAGAAGTGATTGTGGTACTCTGCAGTGCCTCATCCCTAGCACAGCACATAGGATCCATACACAGGGCAGTCTGAGTGAGCTCAGGGGCTTGCCAAGGGTCCCATTCTGGGTTAGCCTGGAGTGCAAGTGAAAGCAGCATTTGATCTGACATGCAGTATTGAAGCATGCTCGAGGCAAGGCTGGAGATAAGGAATAAAATGGGAAACCCATTCAACAAATCAATAAACTTCTTCTCCAGTCTCCTCATGTACCCAATAGTGTTCACAGTGCCTGCAAGCCAACAGGTCTACGAGCAATTGGAGCACCTGCAGCCTTTTAGCTAAATCTGTATCACATCTCTGCTGAGCTTCAGTTTTGCTTACGGTGCATAGGCATATTATCCTGTCCCTCCCCTGTTTACCAAGACAGCAACGTATTTTTTTGATGCAAACAGGTCTCAGAAAAAGAAAGCTGCATCTGTGCTCTTCTGACTACACTATGTAAGATGGGGGTTTTTTTAAGAAGGATGTTGTGATGTCAAAATGCTGTTTAATTCATGGCTATGAAGAGCTATGACAGCATTCATTAAAATCTCAACAAAGTGAGACTCTTGCAACCCTTTCCAGCCTTCTTTCCTCTACAGACTTTACAGAAACCTCCATTCCCTCCTCCTTGGTGCTAATGTGATCTACCTGTAGCACCCTGCTTGACACGTTCTCTCAGCTTAGCAGGGGATTATGAAAACTCACAACTACGTAGTTTACCCAACCAATTATGCAACATCCTTGGAATCTTCAGTTCCTCTAAAATACCTCTCCTGTTCTGCTTACAGGAGTTTGCAGGACCTTGCCATGTAGCTCGACTTCAGTAAGATCTGCAGCATTCTGTACCAGCAGGCCAATGACTCCAACAAAAAATTAAATCAGATTGGCTTGACAGTGTGGTTTTGACAAATCCACCTTTTTAAGAACCTTGTTACAATTCTCTAGGTTCTTACAGACTGTTTTTTATTAAGTTCTTCCTGTATTGAACTGGGAATGAAGATCCCTTTAACTGGCCTGTGATTCACTATGTGTTCTCTTCCTCTGCTCAAGCATCTCCCTTGGTTAGGACTGGGCAGTCTTGTGCCCAGTCTTGTGCTTGCCTGTCTCAAGCCCACTGAGAACTCCCCCATATTCCATGAATTCCTGAAGGTCACCACTAATGGTTCAGAGAATGCTTTTGCTTGTCCCTTACATACCTTAAGGTCAAATGTGTGACAAAATATTGTTAAAGATTTTATCTTTTTATTCCTCCTTGTGAATATTGACAGTATATTGTGCAGTTTGGTTTGCAATGAATTAATCCAGGTGGTCAAAGCCAGCATTTTTTAATAAAAGGATCTGAAGAAAAACTTTGAATTATTTACACTGCAATCCCCTTCTATAATTTCACCTCAGATTTTCATAGAATTGACATTCCTATCAAATCAGCCCACGAAACAGATGTTTTTCTAGGAACATAAACCAGCAAGTGCAGGCATACTTTTTTGAAAGTCCAGGATCTGATATTTTATCTCTCAGCACACGATTTCTCAGGACACTGTTCTTCAGAAACAAACCATAAACAGTTAGCAATCCCAATTAATTAATAATTATATCAAGACAGATTCATTCCAGAGTGGAATTCAACATTTAAAAGTTGTCCTTATAGCAGATTTGAATGAAGACTTATATACATATTTTCTCAATTGAGGCAGAAACCTTCTGCCCATTTGATTACAGTTTGAGAAGGAAAAGACATACTTGACCGCAGAAGACACACGTCAAAGAACCTGCTTCCAGAAAATTTTTTTTACTCACTTCCTCCTTCCCTCCCCCAAACAGGAGTAGCTGATGCAGAAAGAATAATAAATGAGTTTACAGAAAATGTTCACTGTGTGTTCAGGGTGTATGGTTTGTGAAAAGGCATTGCTGTATGACACGTCCATCCAGCACACAGGAAAAGCATGCCAACAAAAAATCCAACCCCACGTAATGTGATTTTAAGAATATGCTCAAAGTGGCTCAGGAGAAGATGAAGCAATAGAACCTGCTTCTAATGTCTAAATCCACCTAGATTACAAATTGCCTACGACCTCTCTCAACACAGAAAATGCTGCCTACTTATAAACCATGACAATATGCAGCTGTTGATCCTTTGTTTAGCCTCCTTCTATTACCATTTATTCAGAGCAGATGTACCTGTGTCAGAAACTGTTCTGCAGAGAGCTCAGTGTAGGCTAATACATTCTGATCTGTGCTGCCTCTCAGTGAGAAAGGTGAAAGACTTTGTTGTAGAGTGCCATTTTCTTCAGTTGTTCATTATCTGCAAAGTTCAGAGGGCCTTACTGCTTATGACTCCAAAATGAAGATGTATCTCTATGTTAATCCTGCAGTATTCACATTTGATTCCTCCTTAAAATAAGGTCTAGTACTAATCCAACATGAGAGTGAAACTTGTCAAACTGATTTCAGCAGAACTCCTCATGTATTACAAAGACAAGGCCCACTTAAGGTCCTTGCTGCGTGAGGACTGGTAATGAGGGAGGCAAGTACCAAAAGCTGCTGTACTGCCTACACAGAGCTCCAGGCTGTGCCAAAGCCAAACCCGTGATGGAGCACTGGAAAGCTGACACAAAGCCCAGCAGAGGCTGAAGGGAGCCTGCCACAAGACATGTGACTAGACTTTCTCAGTTACTTCCTCTCAGTGCTGGTTTTAATGGGTAACAAACAGTTCCATCAAAGCAAAGGTCAGAATTTCATGCCAGAGGCGACCGATAAATGACGTACATTATCTTTCTCTATTGCACAATATACCCCGGTACCTCTACGGTGAACACAGTAACTTGTGCCCCTGCTTTTGATACAGCAAGCCACAACCATGTATCTGATCAAAGAAAGCTAATGACCAAACATCTTGAGTGATTAACAACCAGTGGTGCACTGATGAAGGGGTACTTTTAATGGTCCATGTCTCTGCTCCTCAGTCACAAGGCAGGTATTTTCTGTGTGACACAGACACCTTTGGCAGCTACACCTCACACAGGCAGACCTTTATTTTATTGACTCTGAGGTGTCCAAACTGTGAGCACTCTGTACTTTTAATGTCAGACATTTCTGCATGACTGTTTTTGAAAGTGAGTATCAGACTTGGGTAAATGCTTCTCATACCCAATAAAATGGCAGCAGTCGGGGAATTTTTTTTCTTTGCATAGTTACAGCTCTGTTTTGTTTTAATTGCTGTGCTGTTACACAGAAAAAAGAAAAGATGAAGAAACAAATTACTGACATGAAGAGAAATTTTAATGTGTTCTGCGTTGAATAAACATTTAATTCAACTCTCCAAATGTTTCATGTTGGCTTTACAAAAAACAGAACAGTAAGAAATTATTAATTTTAAAAACTGTTTATCAAAAATATTATTCCTTAAAACACCAAAACAAAAGGTTTTATTCTCATGGGATTTCCTTCGTTAAAATGAAACAATCTGGCCCACGTATGACTTCACAAAATGTTCCTTTCAACTTGATTCTGCCTTTTTTTTTTTCTCCCAGATGAAAAATTTCAAGAGACATTCATTTTCCCAGGCCCTGGTCCAGTGCTGCAAGTACAAGGCCTTCCTTCAATGTCTGGAGTTCATGTCCCCAGACACCTTTCAGCTTCTCCAGAGACCCAAGCTGCAGTCCTACAGATGGTCTCCTCGCTAGATAGCCCAACTCATTCCCGAGTCATCCCTGGTGCTGTGCAGGAACCCCCGCGATTTTGAGGTGACACAGCCCAGCACAGATTGTCTTGCTCTCCTCTCCCCCTCCTCCACCACTTCCAACAAACCGTACGCACCCTTGTCACACTGGAAACCAGATTGCACTTCAGCTGCTTTCTGCTTTCATTAATATTTGGCTGTCACTGTTAAAATGGTACTTCTCAAAAGCAATTAAGAGTATTAGTAGCAGTCTACCCTTAAAAAGTAGGACAGGGTCTCAGGGCTTACCAGCTCCCAATGCTTTTATACCTTCTGCTAGGCCAGTGGCATTTGCAGAAGCCCGAGGAGCAGCAGCAGGTTAAGGACTACCCTGATGCATGACAATATAAGAACCTAGGCAGACAGAGAAGGAGAATCGATTAAATATAGGTCGTTTAAAGCAGTCTGCAGATGTGCATGACAGGCATAAAAGCATGATCAAGAGCAGGTAATAAAACATCCTGCAAATTCTACCTCGGATACAAAAAGGTAGTGATACATTATGACTCAGTTCTGCTTTTTTTTTTTTTTTAAACAGTGGAATGCATTTCTCAGACCTCAAGGCCAGATCCTCGCCAAATTTCAAGTTCCTATATCAAATCCCTGAGGCACAGAGCTGCTCAGAAAAAGAAAGATAATATGGCTTTTACATGAAGATTGCCTCTCTTCCTCTCCTTGCTTCCCTCCTCACTCTGTTAATTTTACTCTAGAACCAGCTAATGTTCCCCCAACACTCAATGAACAGAGAACAAAAGCAGCCTCGGGACAGAAACAATGTGAGAAATTCTCATTTCTACCATCATAAGGAACTGAAAACAAGGACTTGGAGTGAACTGACCAGGTGACACTAATATACACTGCTGTGTGTTCCACATATGCACACAGACTTGCATACACCAGAACACAGACCCATAATTTAAGTAACTTGTAAAGGATCTCAAGATACTTGAAACAACTGTATAAACCCAGTGCTTGTATTAACCACTCTTTTATGAAAAGGAAAAAGCAAGGACATGGGAGTGTCAATTGAAAAGCAAAAACGATCAGTTCTACTGCATGGACCTAGGTAATGCCATGTGAAGATGAAGACTATAAGGCACATTTTCAAGACTTCAACTGATCTTTAGAGCCTCCTCTACCACTTGGTCCACTATGAGCTTTTGCTCAAATGTGCTTGCTCAGAACCCTTCCTATGTGCCTTGGATCCACCTGCTTCCCACCTCATGTCCTCCTTAAAGGCTCCTCCAGCCCTGCAGGTCTGCTTCCACTTTGCGAGAAGGTCAAGGAGCGCAGAGTGCACAAAAAGTCCTTAATGTTCAAAGGCACATGATTTGCATCTCCACTTTGGACGAAAAAAATGTGACTTCAGAGCTGGTATTTTATAAGGTTCTTTTTAAGGTCCTCCAGCATGTTTCCAGTGTCATATAACAGCTTTACAATTGTAAACTGAATCACATAAATTAAGAACAGACAAAACAAAGAACTGACCTAGTCCCTACTGACGGACTCCTCCATACTGGAAAAATGCAGAAGAATTTTATTTTCGTGCTTGCAAGTACAGCTGATCTTGTAGAAGTTCTCCATGATGTTATCCTCTGACCTGATCCAAACAATGCTGATCATGGAGCAGCAGATTAACCAGTGAAAATACAACATGTAAGTTCCCCTCTCTATATTCAGAGTACTTGGTCTAACTGCAAGTATTCCCAGTGCAGCACTACATTACTGCCAGGACCAGGGTAAGACTATCAAGCTAACTCAGGCTTGCCTTTCCTTGCAACACCAACATACTCTTATGTCTGCAGCAGATGACTTTAGGGGCATAGTGATGGTGGAGCAACAGCACTTCAGCACTGGCAAGGAATTGTAACCAGTTGTCTGGAGAGTTTGTAAAAATTTGCTTGGAACTTCTAAGGAATTTCCACCCTTGCAAGTTTTCAAAACTTGCTAAGACCCCGAACAACCCTATCGACCATCACAGATAACTTTGCTTTGAGCAGGAGGCTGAACTAGACAATCTTCAAAAGTCCCTTCTACTCTAATGTTTCTCCTCATGATTCTGAGATGTTTAAGTGTATAAAAAAGAAAAAAGAGGATAGTCCAAGCTGCCTGCATAAACACTCTCTGCAGGTCTCAATTATCTAGTAAAATACCACTGTGTACCAAGTTAACCTTTGTGAAAAGCAAAGCATTTTTATTTGCAACAGTGACATGACTCCACGCCCCTGCTGAGAGCTGTACTGTATTCCTTAGATACTCCTGCTGATTTCTGTGGGAGATAATGTCTTATTCTATGTGCGACAAGACCAATTCCCTCACCCCCCACCCCACGCCCCCATCATTCATCCACAGAGTGGATAAACATTGTTTACTGCCTATCAGCCCAGTGACAAAAAGGGTGAAAGACAGGGGACTACAAAGGCTTTCAAGTACAGTGTGCGGATTGGAAAGCTGAATCTGAAGTACAGTCATTGCAGAAGTTGGAGAGATGACAGTGTACTTGAGTTAGCATGGGGTAATGAAGAGTCCTGAAGTGTCAGCAGATCAGAACAAGTCCCTTGGCCCATGGCACAGGGAACAGGAGGATTGCAGTTATTGTGTTTCACAGGCTCCACTTCACAGGTCCTGCTGGACCTGGCACCCAGCAGTCTCATGCTGCTCCCAACTCACCTGAACAAAGGCCTTCAATGCAGCAGCAAAGAATCAACAAGTCTTTCACCAGGCTGGTTCCCTGTTCCACTGTTTCCCAGGCTAATGCCCTAAACTTTGATTGTGAACCTGACATCTGTGACTCACTCTGCACGTGACCCCTCTCATCACTGCTGAGAGCCCTGGAGAGGACAATCCCCAGTTTGGGAGCCACTGGCTGAGGAAAGCTGGAGCTGCACCTTTTGCCCTACTCTGCTGGAGCTGCCTGTCATGTGAGTCACTCCTGCAGGAGAAACACAAACCTCCGATGTTCAGTCCTGGCAGGGAAGTAAGAGAGCGAATCACTGAAAACAGACTGCCCACTTTCACTTTGTGTCTCTCAAGTATAATGGTGGAAAATTAGCACAACATGATTTAAGTGGAAAATACGGAGTTGACTAAAACACTGTACTTAAAATTAATAGCTGTGGTTTTTTCTTTTTTGAGATTTAAACACCATTAAAAAATGGGTTAGTTCTGGTTTAAAAAATAAAGGTAGCTTAAAGCTGCATAAATATCCTAGAATCAAAATCATAGTCTCACTGATTTAAATGAGAATGAGCAGTAACTTTTTTTAAAGAAATACTGTATGTGTTGATAAAAACACATGTAAGAGGTAACAGAAAATCCTAAAAACCATTACACAGCACAAAACAGCACGAGAGTTAGGGGGGAAGGAAGAGAAGAATCACTATTATGTTTAAAACACCTATTATTTAGACTCTAAGTTTTAATCAGCAAGATTTTGTTCATTTACATTAATGTTTCAAGAACACACTGAACACATTCCCTCATATGAGAAACACAGATCTTATTTACTGATATTAAACCAGACATACTCATTAAGAGCACCAATTACTGCCGCAAGTTCTGTTGTAACTGTAAACAGCTCAGTTTTTATTAATGGAATAAAACGACTTTAAAAAAAATCAGTATTATAATGGATCGTTTTAGTTCATATTGTTACTTTTTTACTTAACTAAGTTGGAAATTCTCAGTGAAAACACTGAATTATTGGCAGTTAAAGACTTACCTTATACACAGAAATTCACTTTGTAGACATCTGCACTGAGTGAAGGCAGAAATTACTTCCTGAATGACAAAACTTCCTGCCTCAAACTTTAGAAAGCAGGACAGGTTTTCTTCTGTGTAAGATGTCCAATTCAGGCTAAAGGATAAGTTCTGCCAGGGCTAAAATCCTAACAGACATGGATACATCATCATAGAAACAAAAAACTTAATCTAGGGAGTATAAAAAAGTATCATATTTTGTCTCACAAATCAGTAGGTTTAAAAAAAAAAGGTCATGTTTGAATAAATGTATTCTTAGATATGCTAGCTATTTACAGTAGTTTAATAATACAGACATGTTATGACATATAGGTGCATTTTAAATTAAATTTTAATTTCCAATCAAATGTAGTTTGACATAGATTTGGAATAACAGGAACTAATCATTCACTGAAAAACAAGATATGGATAATGCACTGTTTTCTAGGAAAATAACAGAAGTAAAAATTAGTACTCTGAGAGTATGTTGAGATAAAGTAACAATCCCTGATATAATTTAGCCCTTTACAAAAAAACCTCTGCAAACTACCACAATATCAAACAATAAGAATCACTTGCCATTTACGAAAGTTATCGAAAGCATAAATTCAAATAAAGATTTATATCAGGGTTCCCTACATTCAGATTCAAGCTGTGATCAAATCACCGATTTCCATTATTCCAGGTTCCGTATATTAGGACTATGTTTGAATTAATGCATTAATTAAATGATATCTGGGGGAGATAGGGGAACACAAAGACTGGTCAGGAGAGGTAAGACAAACATGTCTGGTATCATTATTAAATCAAGCAAATCAGAAGAGCCCAGGATATGACTGGGGTGTGGTACTCAAAGAGAATGTTTGCAAGAGTGTCCAAGTTTAGCATCGAGAATAGGCAGGCCTGGAAACCCCACGGGAATTAGATGCATCTGTTGTTGTAGGCAGCCCCAGCGAAATGTTACTGGTTCACTAGCCTGGGGCAAGCTTTTTCTTTTTTTCCTTCTTTTCCTTTTTTGACAGCCAAGTACAATATTAGCTTGCTTTTTCGCTTTTTTTTTTTTTTTTTGTCATCGTCACGCTGAGGCTGGGTGAGAATATTTTGTGTCTAGACTAATAAATGTTTGTAAGGATTTTGCAAGACTGGTTTATGGGAACAGAATCTCCTTTTTGTTTTTCTGCTGGAAAAAGCAGCATTAAAAGCAAATGAGCACCATCATGCATTTGTTTTAAATTGCATATTAGAGCACTGCTATTTTGCGTGCAATCAATACATAATTTGGAAGAAAGATGCTTTTAAAATTCAAAGCTATCCCTGAGCAGCTAAGGTTCTCTTGGAAACTGAAGGAGGAGTCTGAAATTATTGTTCTTTTGTTTGCATCCCCCAGTGGGAAAGGCAGCACACAACTAGAAACCACTGTGCTTTCAGACAGCACGAATCATTAAGAATAAATATCAATCCCCCTCCATTTAAACATTAGATATTAAAACTGAATCTAGGACAAAGGTAAACTAAACAAACTCTTTCCTTTTCAAGCTGTTACTGGGTTAAATATAATATCAAAGGGATTACATAAATCTTTTAACACTCTCTACAGAAATTTTAAAAAGATACTTATATTCTGCAAAACACAGCCTGTCTAGACCCCAATTACAAGCATCAACTTAATCAGTGGAAATTACTGGGATATGCGTGGGCCAAAACCTACATTTTCTTTTTAATATTTGTTTTGGAGGGCGGAGTATCTCAAAATGAAATGGCTGACTGAGCTTTGGGTGGAAATGACTGAATCTTTCCACACAAAGTAGTGCTGAAGAACCTACTCTGGTGGAAAGCAATCTTCAGTCCCAAACCTCCAGTGAGCTCTCACTCTCAGCCTGTCTCTCTCTCTCGCCAGCTCTCTGCAGCAACAGGGCTTAAACGTTGCCCGGTGAAGAAGAGGACTCCTGTTCAGTAATTCACAGATAGTAATTACTATCTCTAATTGAGCATTACATCTGCAAATAGGATATTCACTCATATACAGCAACATCCAGCTGCAAATTCTGCCCTTAGAACTACCTTGTGCCCATACGCATCCGGCTTAAACTGCAGTCAAAGTATCCCTCACTCTTTGGCAGCATGTGTGACATCAGAGTATGGTGCTCACACTGTCATCATCCATGCAAGTATTAATATACTGGAAAGCTTTCAAAACAAAAGAATCTGTATATAATTTCAGTGTACACAGTGATGTAAAACTTCTCCCTCTCTGGACACTATGTACAATGATTAATATATCTTTCTAAGGAGGCGTGCTTGTGATTATTTCTTTACTGTGTGTAGAAAGAGTAAACTTACTTTTCTTCAATATTACTCTTTTCTCCCATGTCTTCCCTCCTTTCCCCCTAAAGAAACAAACGGCTGATATTAGCAAGGCCTTATATTTCCCCTGGAGGAACCCAGGAAATAGAGAGTTTAAAAAAAAAAAGCTACTTGTCAAGAATCAGAGCTAAAATGAATGGTTTTGGACTGATAAAACATCCAAAGTTGTAGGCATCTCACAAAAAAAACTCACCAAAAGTAGTCTCTTCCGTGCTAAATTACTTCTTCTAAAGCAACAAAAAAATTAGTTCTCTATTCACCAACAAACTCCTCCAACAAATTTAAGTAAAATGCATTAAGAAGTCAAATTTGAAAAACGCTCATAAGCTACAAGTAGTGAAGTTGTGTGTGTTTGCATCATATTTAAGCAGATACCTACAATGCCAGCAAGGGATCTTGTATGGGCATCAATTCCTCAAAGTGATCCATGAACAAAAAACCCAAACTCCTATGACACTCCAGGTGTGGTGAACCTTTTGTCAGACCAGATCCCCCCTGAGAAGTTTGCAGGACAGAGAGCCATTAAGTATTTAACACAGCAAACAAGGCTAAACATTGTGCAGTGCTGAATGCTCCAAAAATTCCACTGAATCTACAGATGCATTTCACCTTGCTGAAAATCCTGCTGAGAAACAGAAACCCCTGAGCTTTCATGCCTCCTCCATCTAACTCACTTGGCAACTGCTGCCAAGTGCCCAACTCCTCCTGATAAAACTTGGATTTGCAGAGCACTCTCAGCTCCCACTGATTTGCTGAAGGCATCTGATCCATGTTATAAAAAGGCATTATCTTTCTACTTTGAAGGTATCCTAAAGATTAACCAGAAATCTGGAGTTTTTGAGGAAGCACACAGCTGTAACTAACATTTTACTTCCAGTCTTCTACAGTCAGGTAGTAATAACTGTTCTTTCCTGACTCCTTCCCTACTGTTTCCCCTGTACTCTTTTTTGGACATACAACATTCCTACATCTCAACTAACCTGATTACCAAGACAGAGCCTTACACTCATGCACAGAGCCAGTAGGAGAGTTTTAAAATCAACAGCATTTTGACATACGAACCAAGTCTTTCCATTATAACACAGGGAGGAAAGTAATCACATTAGTACCATATTTTGTGTATGTTAATCTATGTCATAGCTTTAGGAAAGGCAAGCTTACGCACCTCTACCAAGATTGCCTTGGACTACACAAACATGCATTTCCATCTATGAAGTTTTTAGCACCTTTCTAAGCTAAAACAATGTTAAAATAATCACAGTCCTAACCTATAACCAATGACTGAAGCCCTAAAATCTCTATGATTGCCCAAATCACAGAATTCATTGTGAGCTAACAGCTATTTTCCATCTAACAAACGTGGTTCGAAGATGCTTTGAAGATTCAGAGTGCTGAACATGTGGAGCTTTTACCATAACCATTAGAAAGTTCAAAAGCTCATTGCTGTCCTTCTGTCTGGTGGGGTGAATTTGGCGCTCACAGAATGACGCTGGCTTTGCCAAGCAGCGAGGGCTGGCGTTACACGCGCCTCATTACACAGCTCTGTCTGCCCACTCTTTAAACAGAACTGTCAGCCTTCAAGCCTTGCTTGCGCAATGGCTTCAAACTGTGGGTCCCTTCGAAACATGTGAAGTTCCTCCAAATCCTACTGAGACCATTAGACCAGGAAGGTGAGCAGCATACTGCAAAACACCACCAGAAAAGGCCAAGTTGCATGGAGCGAACCTAGGATACCACAGTCACTTTCTTAAATGGCTCCAAGCACAATGAGGAACCTGTTCTTTTGAAGTAGAATATATAAAGTTCCCATAGACCTGTCAGGCACAAGCAGAGGCTATGCTAAAGAATGTTTGCAACATTAAGTTTTTTGCTACTTTGAGATCTTTTATTGAGTGCAAAAAGTAGCATATTGACAGTACTTTACAGTTTTTCCTAAAGGTTCTCCAATCACGCTACATCTATTCCTCCTTCAGTCATCAGCAATTTTCCTGTCTTCTGTACTTTAGCTTGACAATGTGTCTTCTGACAATTTTAACAGTATAATAAATGTACACTACCTTCTGCCCCTTCAGATGATACTCTTTTACAGTGAATTATACTGAACTGTAACACTGACTATGATCTCAAAGCTCTTAAGGATAAAAGAGTGGTACACACCTTCCAACAAGTGACAAATGCCGACTTTTGCTCAATTTGGGCTGACCTCTGAAGCTGGTTAGAAAGAATCCACTGATAGTAGAGGCACTGTTCTAAGGAATACATTACAGTCCACTGAACTCTGAAAGATATGAAAAAGACCTAAGTGGACCCCCTGAAGTTCTGTCCAGTTCCATGACAGAAAGACCAAAGAACTGGAAATGAACCATCAGTGAAAGTGGTGCAAGGCACAAAATTATGAAATGTCATCTGGTTGGTACAGGTGGCTTCCACCTCCACAAAAAAAGAAAGAATTGTTTATGCAGCAAAATGGTTTGACTATTTGGAAAAGTCTTCAATAAGCCATGAAAATTTAAGAAAAAAAAAAAAAAGGGAAAAAAGAGGAAAGATGAATTGGCATAAAAGACTAAATTTGAATTAATATAATTAATAATGCTGAAAATGTAAATAATCACATCCTTTAAATGCCTAATTTGACAATATTAGAAACTTAAATAATAACAGAAAATTGTATCCTTATAGGTGTATATTCAGCAAAGGCGATGCTCCCGACAGGTAGGGGGGAGCTACACAAGCAGAACGCTACAGTCACTACTGCTGCCTATTTAGGAAAGAGGAAGCAAACAAAAGGGAAAATGGGACTATACTGAAAATTGCCTCACTTGTTTACAAGTCCCTGACGACTCAGAGGCAAACCATCTTGGACATTTATGGATCAATGACCCCGCATCTAAAGCGCAAGGAGGGAATATTGACCATTAATACACAGAAGAGAACAGCATGTCCATGCACTCAGCTAAAAATGTTCAGAACATTCCCTCACGCCATGACCCCAAAACGGTTATCACACAGGATTTTAACAGACACTGATCATTCTGAAAATTTTACAGCAAGCTCAGGATTTATAAAAATTAGAAAACATAAAACCACTGAATTTGATACTGTGAAATCTTTACTAGACCTCAGTTTGATAGGTAAAGAGAAACCGATCACCAAAACAAAGATTAGCCATAGCTTAGCTGCAAGTGCTTTGGTTGTGTTTATTACTCGCAAACAGAAAAAGCCACGATTTATGTGTACTTGGATCTCTAAAAGTTCCAGCTTCATAAAGCTGCAAAAAATCCTGAATTCAGACTTAAGGAAAAGAACCTGACTTCAAAGATCAATAACCGTTTTTCAAATAAGACTCTTCTAAAGTTACATACAAACAAACAGATCACCAATCACATCTAGATGAGAAAGTTAACCGAAAATTTAAGAAAAAACCTCAGACTACAGATAAACAAATGGTGGAAAATCTCAGGGGGAAGATCTCAGCAATAGCAATAAGCTTAACTAAAATGCTACAGACGGCCCACTGAAGCAAAAGACACAAGAAACAGCCTTCCGGATACATTAGGAACAAAAGGAATCCTAGCAATATTACAAAGTCCATTATTTAATAGAAATTCTTCAGTATGGAGAATCTAAAAAAAGGAGAACTGTTCAATACGTAGCTCTAAGTCTCCAACAGTACGTATTGTGACAAACTTTGTGATAAATACTGTCTATTCCTGTAATAAACAACAGTTATAAACGACAGCAGTTAAGGCTAGACATCAGGACACTGGATCCAGCTAAAAGCACTCACATCAAGAGAGGTGTTCCAAGAGAGGAAATAATCCAGAAGAGAGCCATAAGAAACATTAGGGAAGTAGAAAAGTAAGCCTCCCAAAGGAAAGCCTACCTCCAAGTACTATGTTTTACAAAGTCAGGTTTGGGGACAATCACAGTAAACATACACACACATTATCCAAATGTGATTGCAGAGGGCTTTTCAGTCCAGCAAAGATACAAGAACCACTAGCCTAAATTTAAAAGCAAATAATTTCAGTTATACAAAATGGCATCTACTTCTAATCCGCTCAAGGGAATTCATTTAACAACACCAGTGAAATAGACTGCCTTGCTGGCACTGTTTAAAAAAGTAACAAAAGGG
Source organism: Oriolus oriolus (assembly GCA_013400235.1). Classification (NCBI taxonomy): domain Eukaryota; kingdom Metazoa; phylum Chordata; class Aves; order Passeriformes; family Corvidae; genus Oriolus; species Oriolus oriolus. The sequence goes on along the minus strand of VXBT01013021.1, from coordinate 1,708,957 downwards.
TTTCTAAATGATGCATTTTTGCTCCAAGAGGTCTTAATTCAGGGCACTCCTCTAGCCTGCATCACACAGGTTGTTTTAAACAGGATTTCTGTAAGTTCTCCCAAGCTTTCTTTTTTTTGGCATGAAATCCTTCTGAATAAAAACAAAAAAACAGACCACTGGTGAAAACCAACAGCACAGCTTTTAAAATTCCTCTCTCATTCCTATGTTTGAGGGAATACTTGTTTTCATGTAACAAGTTTCATAACAAAATCCACTTTTCATTTACACAATGTTTTCATGCACTTTGAAATGCTCAATATACTCTCTGTATATGTCTTATTTTAAAAATAAGTGGCACCTATGCCAGCTTGCAGACCGAGAGATCTCAGCCTCCACTATTTTACATGACACTCTGTACACAGTAAACTTCTCCATCTTTCCATTTACTATTTAACCTACCAAGCAGCTCAGAAATAAAGTGCAGGTACCTACCAGATAACATTCACTACTGCAGATACTCTGAGCCCTTTCAGAGATCCAGAACTGCCTCCATTACATGGTTTACTGAAGTCAGTGTTGGTTTCCAGTGCTGCACATCCTGGTATAGGGGAGAGCTGAGCATCAGAACGTACCCCAAAAACCAGGCACCCCCAGAGGAGTAAACCAGACATCTTCCCCAACTTTGCCTGCACATACACCGTACTGTTCCTCCACGCTCGCCCCCGCACCGCAACGCCACGGGATGCAAGACAACTCTGGAGCCAGAACTTCATGGCTCGTTGCCTGCCGTCAGTCTGTCAGTCCGTCCGTCCGCCCGAGCGCCAGCGGTGACAGCGGCCGGGAACTCGCCGGCTCCTCTGGGCGCATCGGGATAGAACTTCTTGATTCTCCTTTCTGACTGACGAGTCAGACGGATTTTCCTTCGCCCTATGGCGAGCAATGCCCCGCACAGGCTCCCGGCACGGGGCGGAGGAAGGAAGAAAAGGGAGAGGAGCCCGTCCTCGGGCTCGGAGGGGTTTGCCCCCGCTACGAGCCGGGGGGTGCATGCACAGTCCACTTCCAAGGGATGCCACGGTTCTGCCTCCCCCAGCGCGCCCGGAGCCCGCCGCCCCCGACGGGCGATGACCCCCGGCCGCGGGGGCAGCGCCGCCGCC
>VXBT01013021.1:1683853-1707310 GCA_013400235.1 Oriolus oriolus | reverse complement strand
GGCACCGCAGCGCCGCAGCCCAGGGGCACCGGCGGCTCCTCGGCCGGGCGGAGAGGAGCGCGGGCGCCGGGGCCGGAGCTCCCGGGCGGCACCCGCGCCCCCACAGCCGCTCCTTTGCTGGCAAACTTCGGCTCCGCGCTCGGCCCTGCCGCCGTGCCCGGGACGGGCTGTAGGGACAGCGTCGCCCCCAGCCTGGGAAGGGTTTTCTTGCCACTCTCGCCCTGAGCTGGCGCCGAGGGAGAACACGGCCGCAGGGTACCGAGACCCAAACCAGGGCGAGTGAACACAGAAGTAGCGGCTCTGAAGAAAAAAGACACTTCCCTCCCCTTGGTTTGCTGGGGTTTTTTTGTTAGTTAGAGAACTTGAAGAAAGGAGAACTCTCTCCCTTTAGTACATATAAAATATTTTAACCAATATTTGGGTTTAACTCTCACTGCACACTTCTCAAAAACGTTGTTTCCATATACTATTTTTCTCAGTACTGTGTGTTCTTTTGGGTCAGACAGTAAAATGTGATGGTTTCCCTGAGAAAGAAAAAAGATGTGGCATGGGGGCAACTCTTAACTGTTCACAGGTGGTCACAGAAGATTTACACAATTGGAAACATTTTAAAAATCTGCCTAGGTACAGCAGCCTGTGGAGACTAGAGACAGGAAGACATTTGCTCAAAACAGAAGTTCCCAGGAATGTTTCTGGTTCCTCAATTTCACACTGTCACTCCTGTTCAGTTTTCCAAACAGTGCTCTTAGGGGATGTGCTCAGCAAGCTGCCCGCCCCCACTCACACTGGTGATGGCAGCCAAAGAAGAGATCAATTTAAGGACATTAGTTCATTTATTACATTTCCAATGTCATAAATTACATTAAAATGTAAATTTTGAATATAATTTTTTATTTCTCCTGAGCTTGTCTTTGCTATATAATCCATACACTGGGTGGAGAAGAAGCTAATCACATGCAGTTCTTACTTTAAAATCATAGTATTTGTGCTGGTGTTTCAAGTGCAAGATTATTAATGACCAAAATTGTTCTGTGATTAAAATAGAGCAGATAACTCACCACTAAAAAGATGAATTTTTTATTAATACCCACCAAACAATACAGAGAAAAAAAATCTGCACAGCACACCAATGTTTGAACAAACACAATAGAAGGACACAAAAAGAGAACACTACTAACAGAGGTAAGAAACCAAACACACACAAAGAGGGATTGCACAGTTCGGCGTTCAGTATCGCCACATGTTGTGGGTGTGAGGTGACAGAACAGAACAGCAAAAGGGTCATGCCACATATTTCACATATTTTATCACAATTTATATAAACTTTAATTCTCATATAGTTAACCTTTGTCTTATTCTTTTTTTTTTAAATAACTATCAAATTAACAGATAAATTCTCTCTGCAGGTTTGAAGAGAAATACCTCTTCAAAACAGGGTGTACTGCTTTGCTTTTACTTCAATATATTTATCACTAACAATATATTCACTTTTATGTAATAATCAGATATAATTCTTCCCTGGTAACTAGAAAACTATTTACAACTGAATTCAACTACAAGCCATCTGATGAACTAACAACTTGTATTAAAATTTTTTTCTCCAGTATTAAGATTGTCATTATTACAAGCATGATTAAACTTTACCTTAGAAAGTTACAGTAGTAAATCTTGCTTTGTTTCAAGTTAGGTTTTCTTTTAAAGAGGTACTGAAATTATCTATTTAGATCTGCTGAGTTTCAAAGGCAATCACAGCAGTATGTCACATTAAAATATACATATCTAGAAGGGCAATATCAAATAAAAATCATTAAATGACTTTATTTGAGCTTTCTTAATAAATTTTTAAGATATATTTGTATAAATATATATGCAGACCTAGTATTTTTTGAACTATGCAAAGAAAAAACAGCATGCAATAAAAAGAAAACATTACAGAGTATGTCAAGTATGCTGAAATCAAGTATCATGGATAACTGAAGGCTGTAATTTCTTTCTTCATTGCCTAAGAAGAAAAAAGACAAATTAGAAGTCAATGTGAATACAAACTTAAGAACCCTGTTTACTTCTTCATCAAAAGAAGCAAGAATCTGTGCATACAATTGTTAGTAATGGTCTACCCAATCACCGTTGTTCTATACTCACTGGCTCCAACACATCCTTATGCACCCAAAACAGAGTAGGCTAGAAAGACTGCAGGGGTCTGTATCAAGGGACTATGGATCTCTATCAGTGGTGCTTTCAACAATCAGAGAGGAGACGGTTCCTGAAGAGCCACAACGAAAAGCCGAACTGTTCTTTTCTGCACTCACTGTTCTTTTCTGCACTCTGAATAAATACTTGTTAAAGTCTGTCTTCATACAGTAGAACTACTCCAGGACTGACTTGTGCAGTCCCTCTGAACAGGAGATACTCTTTGGATAAAGCTCAAAGAAGTAGAAAACAAAGAAATGAAGTTCTGTCACAAAAGCTCACAAGCCCCAAGATAACAAACAAATCCCTTCTCATGCTAAAACATGTCATTATGATAGATGAGAGAAGGGTGCATTTTTCAGGAACAGCATCCCCGAATCCAAATAATCCTCACTGTTGCACAATCAGAGCGAGAGCATCTGATCTGACTCTTTATCAGATGTGGAAAAGGAGATCAAGATGACCAGGACCCAAGAGAAGAGGCTTCCTGGGGTTTTTAAGGAAGCCCGAGATGCATAAAAGATTTTATCTATTCTTAAGCATGGCCACCTGAAAGACAAATGGATTCAAGGACCTTGAAGCTGAAGACTGAACATCCAACCTATCTAAATCAACTCAACACTGGCAATGTCAGACTGAGAAAATGGGTTCCTGTGGAATATTTCTGCCAAGTTCTGACAATTTGGAAATCCTCTCTTAGAGGAAGAGATTATAGAATTTGACTCGTTAGCATTAAACCTTCATTGGCAGGAAGCTCCCCATATATGAAATTAAAGATGCTTGAGCCACACTAGTTAAAGTCTGGTGAGACTAAAGTGTCTTATTCTTGTTATGCCTCATACTTAGTTTCTTTTCAAGAGTGGAATGACTACTACACAAGTGTTACCATGTGTGACTGCCCGCAAGAGGAGAACGAGCAAGTGACAGACCGAGAAAAGCACCCTCCTTTCACAGCCCCCCCAGCACTGAAAAGGTTCTGGAGCTGGAGTAGTGACAGACTGAGGTTAACTGCTTTGAGAGGGCTCTGGGGGGAGGGGGGAGCCATCCTCTTCAAGCCTTTTCCTGCTGAAACTGCCAACAACTAAGCCAAATGCAACAATGGTTTTGCAATATGGATAAATGTCTTCCAGACTGTAATGAACAAATCTTGTAACACAGGCAACTAAGCAGCAGTGAGTAATACTAAATAACCATGATGTTCACAGGGCACACATACATATGCATAACACACACACACACCTGTAACAGTGACAGAAAGTGCTACAAGACAAAAAAAATTACCTTCACTAATTCGTTTTTGTCACCATCTTCCCGATGTTGGTAAATGCACTGGCTAAGGACAGCATACAGTTTTTCCATGCGAAATATACTGACGTTCTCAGTTACCACGGCAATAGAATGCAACACTTCCTGAAGAAAAAAAATGAAAACCAGAGTTCAGAATAGCACAAGATAAGCTGCAAACAGAAAAGGTGGGACATGGCACAGGTGTGGGGCCAACTTCCCATGTGAAACTTTAACTGCTGCCACGTAAGTGACTGCACACTCTTGTATGTGTTCATCAACTTCTAGGCCTACTACCAAGCAAATAAACAAAAAAACCTAAAAGCCTAAACAAAAAAACCAGCCCAAACAAAACCAAGCAGCTATAGTTTGGAGGTTCACCCAGCTTATTGTCTGCAAGTGAGTTCCAAAGAGGCTCTCTGACACAAGCAGCAAGTTCCAGTGGCACCCATGTTAAGGAATCAAGTTTTCTGAAAGATGCATTTCATGACTGTAGCTCTGTCCTCACAGCTGAAACATCTGTAAGGGCTCTACTGTACCACTTCTCCAGTGGGCAGTACCTTCAGAGCACATCCTGACTCTAGAGAAACCTACGTGGATCCTCTAAACAGGCAGACATGAACAACAGCTTCCTCGCAAGGAGGAGTGGAGGGGCAGGCACCGATCAATCTCTGCTCATTGGTGACCACTGACAGGACCCGAGGGAACAGCATGAAGCTGTGTCAGGGGGAATTTCGGATGGCTATAAGGAAGCAGTTCTTCACCCAGAGGGTGGTCATGCAGTAGAACAGGCTCCCCAGGAAAGTGGCCACAGCACCAAGCTTGACAGAGCTCAAGAAACATTTAGACAATGCTCTCAAGCACATGGCAGAATTGTTGGGGGTGTCCCTCTGCAGGGCCAGGAGTTGGACTCTATCCTTGTAGGTCCCTTCCAACTCAGGATATTCATCATTCTATGAACACAACCCCAAGAAATTTGCTTGCTTAGTAAGCCTGTCTTAAAAAGTTAATTTCTCTCTTCTCACTCCATTTCTTATCATGGCAGGTAAACAGCAGCCCCCTCTGGTCTGACCCACCTCCAGGACCTCAACCTGGCAATTTCCTGAATTCTCCTCACTGCAGCATCTCCTCTACAAGGCCAGGTCCTTCTACCCTCTTCAATTCATGCAAAGGAACTTCTTTTACCCCCTGCAGCAAGGCACATTTTTAACCCTTTCTCCAATTGTATCCTAGGATATCAAGTTCTCTCCTACAGGGGACTGGAAAAACCTTGTAACACTGTACCTATATGAATGCAATATTCTACAACAGGATTTTGAAAGCGTTTGAGAAGAGCAGGTATTGGTATTTTATCCAGGATAAAGGATAAAATACTAAAGGATAAAATACTAAAGGATAAAATACAGGGACCTTAAAGTCAACCTGTTAACTTCAAGTTAAACGTCATCTCTGCTAAAAATCAAGGTACTCTTCCAGTTCCTAATAAATGAAAACATGCAAACAGCAAAACAAAACAACCCCCCAGTCCATCATAAAGACTGCCAAGACACTAATAACCAACAGTATTAGCAGTTTGTCAGTGGGCTATTTTAAAATCTAACAAGCCCTTTTACATTAAAAATTAGGAGAGAATCCACTCTCCTAAAATCTAGTTCATCAAAAGCAAGAACAGCAATCAACACCAGCTGTGGAAACAAAAGTCATAGTCCATTACAAGTTGAATTATTTCACAAGCTGTGTATCTCTCCCCTAAATTGTCTGAATTGGCACTGGTTAACAACTGACTTCATTTACAACTCTGTATGTAGCAAGAAAACGTCCCCCTTTGGCATTAACAAAATTAAAATTTAAACTTACTTTGAGCTCACAGTAATCCACAAACCCTCTCTGTGTGCCAATTTTCACGGCCTTCCCAACACAACCCATCTGTTTCTCTTCCACCTGAGAAGATCTTGCACGAGTCATACGGTGTACCCACAAATCTGGAATGACATAAATTTCTTAAGTCAGGATTTCTCTTCCTCTAGAATACAATATGAGTGAAGTATCCTGTACTTGGAAAAGAGAACTTCTTTGCGACAACAGAGACAACTGTTACCATTTTTCACTGACAAATGCTTGACACTTTTACCGCCTTTCTGGCAAAAATCACTGCTCCATAAAACTAGAAACTTAGACACAAAAAACAACGCTAGACAAAAAAGCAGGGTAAAACCGGGGGGGGGGAAAATCACACTGACATTACAGCACTGCACTGTAAAACTCCTAAATAATTTAGGTTAGAAAACAGATCTTACACTGCTAACACTAAGACATAATTTTTCTATTCCACACATGACCCTGTGTGCACACTGCTTGAAGTACAGCTCTTTTACTTACGCTTCTTATTGCTGGAAAGATCCTCATGCAATAAAAGAAAGCCAATGATTATTTTTCAGTTACGTATCATTTGAAAAACAAATTGCAGAATCAGAAACCCAGCAGAAATACACGAGTTTGGCTGGCATAACTTGAGGGGCAGCACCATTATGCAAGAAACATTGTGCACTGATTTGAGAGAGACAACAGAGAACAGAAATCAAGAAGGCTAAAACCCGGTAAGTAGAATAACCCTCCTTAGGAAGAAAAAGGGGGTAAATGACCTGTTTGATCTTTCACTTACCATTTGAACCTCTGTCTTCGGAAGTTCCAGCTTTTTGACAATCTGGCATCTCACACTGCTCTCTTAGGTCTGAATGTTCTCTCTTTTTTCCAGGAGATTTACCCCCAAGGAGAACTCTCTCTCTTTCATTTTCTGTTCCATTTTTCTGTCGTTCTTGAAGTACATTTTCATGTTCTTCAATAGGAGTATCCTGACAGGCTGCAAATTCAGTGCAATCTGTGTTAGACTCTTCATTACTCTCTACTTCATTTTCGTCTTCAGGAATTTTATTTTCTTTATTGAACTGAACATTCCTCTTCTTTGCTGCGATACTTGAAGACTCTCTATTCTTTCTGCGTTTTCTTTTTGACTTATCTACAAAGAGATACAAGGAAGAGTCATCCAAAACATTACCAAAACAAGAAGCATCCTCTTCTTACTTTACTGACAAGGCAAATGACCAAACGAGCTCAAAGACCACTGCCCATCTCCCTAGACATGTGTCTAGAGAAAAAGTTGCAATTTAATGGGGTTAGTTAGCTACTAGATTTTTAAAAAATCCAGCTACAGAATTTAATTCACAAAACTATCAGCTTTAAGAGGTTATGAACACAAAATTCTTACTTTAGAGAGGAAGTATTACTGCAAAGCAAGATTATGAGGTGATTTAGTAAGTGATCTAATATATGTGAACAACAGAAACACATTTGGAGATGAGCCCACTAAATCTGTAAACTTCACAAGTTGTACACATATTGGGAAGAGCTGAAGAAACACTTTTAAGGGAATTATTTGCTGGAGAAAAAAAATCATCCATAGAGATTTACACCTCAAGCTTTCTGATTCAGTTAATCTTGTTCAAAACAAACTTGGCATTTTGCCTCCCAGAAAACCCCACCATTCTTTGTATTCAGATACCACACATGGCCTATGGGTCAAGTCAGTGGCAAAATTCCCAGACATGCCAGCAAGACCAGGATGTGTCACACTATGTCAGGTGTTTTAACTGAAAGAGGCCCCTTTTTTCCATGCCTTTTTCATGGTAAAACTGAAGAAATAATGATCTTTCCTGTACATGTCTATGATTATTGCTCCCCTTTTTTTTTAACCCTTTCCCCTTCATTTGGAAATGACAGTAAGAGGTGGCATAGTTTAATGTTTGAGGGCAGGGAAGGGGAAAACAGTGTTGCATATAACTAAAAACTAGGTAAGCATTCAGAAACTGCCATGTACAACTTTTCTGACTTTAAGAGACAGCAATGTAGGAGCCATTAAATATCAGTTGGGCCACCAAGGGCAGTGTCTTACAATGTCAACCAGCCATTGTACTTGAACTTTACAACCATATTGCATGAATGACCTCTGGATTTATCCCATGTTTTGCAGCATATTAAAAAATTTAATGCCTCTGGCATGAAGAACCAGGCATCACAGGAACCTGTTAGGTCACAAGAACAGAGACTTTAGCACCTTCTGCAGGAAAGTCTGTAAAACACAACTTGCCTTTAGAGCAGGGGGTACTGGCATCCACAGGCCCTGCTGGCATCTTCAGTTTTTCATTACGCTTTGGGTCTGCTTTCTTACACCCAGGAACAGAGTCCTCCTTTGACATTACACAGAAGTAAGAGGAAGTGCAGTCTGAACCTTGCAATAAAGAAGAGAGAGCAAAGAATTGTGTCTTGCATGGCTGGTTACAAATACTGAGACAAGTCTTTAAATCCTCAGTGTCAAAAAACGTACCTCTTTGCTTGCGAGAGTCTTTGATTTCTTGGCAGCGTTGCTCAAAATCTTCATCCATTTCCTCCCTCACTATGGAATAGGCAGTATCTCTCAAAGCACAGGCTCTGTGCCGAAGGAGACGATCTGAAATTTTACAGTCAGAATTGAGTACTTTCTACCAGCCAATGAACTCCTCTATTTTGTTTACTTAGAATGTTTTTGCTCTTGTCATAAGCAGGTCCTGAAAGGTTCTCAGTCAGTATTTTCAGCATGCCACAAACAGCATAACAGAAAAGTTAATTATTAAAGCAAAAGCACTAGTTTCCAATCAACATGTCTATCACAATTTCATGCCCAAATAGTTTATTTGATGCTGCAACATTCACAACCTGGCCAGAAATGCTCCCTGAGGATCTTTTAAATGATCTAATCCCACATCTACTGTACACAGATGACATTTATCAACTTATGCATTTAAAATTTTTACAAATTAGGGATAAAACCATATCCTCACCTCCAGGATCTTTAACTGGGTTGTACTCTAAAGCATTGCTACAGATTAGATCAATGTCTTTTAGAAAGTCTCTTGCAGTTGGGTACTGGTGCATGTCAATCTTGGAGAGAACTGTGGAGAGGTCCATGGGTTGTTTAATAACAGCATTGTAATCGGGCACCTACAAAGGAAATATACATGCTCAGAGATTTAACATAGCAGCTACCAAAAGGAATTATTTTCATAAAGTCAAATAAAGGACTTCTTAAAAATCCCAATATGACACATCCAAAGATGCAGACATTACTAAATTTCTGAAAATAGTTTCTTGAAAATAGAAGCACTATTTCATCTGGCTTTGAAGAGACAGACTAAAAGAGGGGAAAACAAAGAAGCAGAGAGGTCAGAAGAATGTGTGGGGCAGAGAAGGGAACTAGCACCCAGAGTGGGACTTGTTTCACTTCCTTTAAGAAAATAACAGCAAAGAAACTTGTCAGTTAAGTCACCTGTGTTTCTCTTTGTTGTGGGCAGCACAAAAAAGGCTGCAGGAACTGCACCTTTGAAGCACCTGTCCTAAGCACCTAGGATGAGACAAGTGGACCCAGATGTGCCAATTACTTTACTCAGACAATAGAAGGAGCCTAATGACTAGTTTAGATGAGGACATCGATGTTTGTTTCGATTATTCACACCTAGAAACTACAAGGAAAGGAAATAAGTCAGTGGACGTTTGGAGGAACAGGACCTTGTGGAAACACAAAGCCATCTCAAATCTCCAGCTGACTTGGAAGCATGTGCCCGAGCTTACACTTATTTAATGAATTAAATGAGAAGCGTATGTGAGGAAGAAAAAGCCACACAGCCTTTATGCTTGATCTTATACCAAGGAAAGCCCCCTGAGAACAGAATCTGAAAATCTGACAAACTGCTGCTTCTACTTGCAGAAACTATTGACAGACAATTAAAGAGCTTTCGGCTTCATTGAAACAGCCCTAGAAGTACTGTTTATAATTACAGAGAAAAAGAGAGATCCCTTCTTTTTAGTGCTGTAATACACCTACATATGAAAGCCTTTTCATGAGCAAACTGTGTTGGCATTTGATATAATTGGCACTTGGACTAGATGATCCTTGTCGGATGACCCTTCTAGTAGAAATAGTCTCAAGTTTTAAAGAGGTTTTAGAAGGAACACAGGGACTTCAGTGAACACTCAAATAACAGACATCTCAGTGCCCCAAAGAGTCAAAAAAAGTAAAAGCAAAACAAAAATTCACTTCCTGTTTCCTGGAAATTCATTATACTACAATCCTAAAGATACACCTTCCTAGAAAGAACACACTAACACTGAGGAACATACAGAGAAACTGTGAATACACAGAGCTGTAATAGTACTGCAGATCAACACTAGTTTACCTCCTCTGGGTCAACAGGCTTTGTGAATGCCCTGAAACGTCTGTCAATGACAAGTCTGTGAGTCACATCCCTTAAGTAAATCCTCAGTTCACGCAATGTATCCTCTTCCTGCTCCTCCAGCTGTCTTATTTCTTCCTCTGTCAGCTGTCGGGGCTTAGGTGGTGGTGCTACAGGCAGAACTTCCAATGGCCGCCGAGCTTAAATTAATGGGAAAATTTTAGTTAATTGATGGTACTCAAATACAAGCACATGAAAAATAATTGCTAAAAAATTACCCCCAAAGGAAACACTGTATCAACTGTTAACTTACAGCAAACAAAGTTTTATACTTTGAATATCCTCACCTGAGTTGTTTTTTGATGCAGGAGGTTCAGCAGCTTGCTTCATAACTAAGTCCTCAAAAAAACTTCTTCTTTCAGCACAGGTAGGCCACTGGATTTTGAAAACTTCTTCATGATCCTTATTAAACAAAGCTTTTATCTAAAGTATGAGGAGAAAAGATATTTCAGATATAAGGCTACACACATTTTTTATATTCTATTCCAAAAAGGTGAGTACCTTTCTAAACTAAACTGAATACTCATCTGGGTAAGACAAGCTATGTAAAGTCATCTTCTTGGCTTTAAAATGCTAGATTTTCATAGCCTGGCAAATTAAAACACCTGCTCTGAGGAATAATACTTTCCAGAGTTTAGGCTCCATGAAAAAAACATGGGATAAACCACTGAGAAAGCGGTGATAGTCACCACCTCTAAGGCCAGTTATTTTGTACCTACCTGCCCTTCTGTTCTTTAGCTCCAATCTTTATGGCAGCTATAGAGGGAATGGGCAAGGCTCAACATACAAGTGTCAGCTTTTCGGTAAGGTGGCTTTGAAAATTTTGGTTTTAATAATTTAAATTAGTCTAAAGTTGCATTTTCCAGGTTGTACTCTGTTTTTCCATCTCTGTTACCAAAGGGTATGGAAGTATCTTCATTCCTTATTTTAGAAAGCATTTATTAACAGCATAAAAACTTGCTACCAAGACAAAATAATAGGAGCAGCATATTCACATTTTGAACACCTTCCTTTAACACTCTCTGATGTTGTTTCTGAAATCCCAGTGCAGCTTGAAGGGGGGGTGGGGGGGGGGTAGTTGTACCACCACAAATGTCTAGAAAGCTCAGCATGTAGTCTTACTGAATTTTGTTAAGGAATACAACTAAAAATTCATTTCCAAGTTACTTAAATGGAAGTTGGACCTTATCTTTCCAACTGTCAAGTTTTCACCTAGATGTAAAAAGAAACTGAAATATTAACAGAATTATTTACATTTGGAATTACATTCCATCAGTAACAGTGTGACCACTGTACTTTTCCAGTAAAAACATCTTTCACTTTTCAGTAAAACAATCTTTTTCCTATCTACATCTCAAGCACTGTGTGTTCTTCACTAAGCACACACCTCACCATCTTGCAGTCACCAAAATGATCACCTGAAGCAAGTTTGTACATCTGTCTAATAAGCATCAGTGTGTGAGAAGGGTGAAAGAGTTGGGTTGAAGTCAATCTTTTTACTCAGTAAACACTTTAGACAAAAGCTTTCAGCATTTTGTCTAAGCAAGTTTTAAGAGACTGGGTTTGGGTGCCTAAATAATAACAGTCGGAATTCTGTTGGCAGAGTATTCCCATGCTTCAAGGAGTTATAAACTAACAAGCAAAAAAGGAAGGGTAAAAAAAAGTATCGATAAATACCTCTTCTGGGAGATCTCCATGTTTCACATCAGTTGTTGCAAGGAGCAGAACTGGAGCAAAAGTTGGAATGTTCTGCAGTAGTGTCGTAAAAACAGCTTTCACTGTAGGTCCAACAGTCTCCCACCACAAAGGGATTTGTGGGACATAAATGATACTTGGTGCTGTTCTTTGAGCTTCTCGCATCAACTGGTAAAATGAAACTCGGGTAAGAAAACTACATCCTATAGAACAGGATACTAAATATGCATCAGTCAAACTATCTTATGAAATAAGAGTACATGAAGCTAAAACATCAACACAAACCAATAAATGAACTACTCCTTAACAATAAGGTAAAATTTTTACCTTGACTCAAGCACAGACATGGCTACACAGACAGAAACAGACTTGAATCTCTGCCTGATTTCAAAACTACTTAGGTGTAAGAGAACTCCTAAATAGCCTCAGCCTATCTGGTGGTGTGCCCAAAAAAGACTAACCCTTCAGCAAGATGTATCAGCCTAGAGAAATTGCCACACACCTGCAACCACACCAGTTTCAGTTCAGAGCAGGCACATACCCAATGCAGACTGGAGCACAGACTTAACAAACACAGACCTATGTGAGAAGCCTGCTTACAATTCATAATTTCAAGCACATTTTATAAGAGGTGACCATTCTTTTGTCTGCCTGAAGAGCTAAATAACAACTTCTTACTACCAAAGGATCCATCAGACCAGATGATATGCTTTGGAAGAGCACAAGCCACTGTTTACAGATGGCACCTCAATCACAGGAGACAACATGCATCTACTGCCAGAGGGAAGTGACAAATTTCTCCATGTGCCCTCTCAGATTAACAATATTCAGAGAGTTCCTGTCAAAAGGTGGGAAGCACACATGGTATATCCAGGCAGTGACTACACAGGGTAGTTTTATGTCCACAGATGCAACCATCTCATAACAAAAGGAAAATTGCTCCTCCTATGTGACAAACGAGCCATGGAATGTGTCTGTCCTGACTCCTACAGTTCTCAAATGCTGCTACTAAAGGTCAAAATATTTTAATACAGTGATGACAAAAAACAACATGTATTCCCTGCCTAGAACTAAAAAAGAAGGAAACCAGCACTAATCTGCTTATATTTAATTTTCCTGGTGATGGAAAGCACACCAGTGTAAAAATCTAAGTGTTACATGAATTTTATTCCTTTACTGCATGTACTGCAGCACTACAAGCTGTGTACATAAAAAAATAAACCCTTTCCCCCCCAAACCTTAACTGTCCTACAAATATAATAAACAACAGGGCTTCAGAAAGTGCATAATGCTGTCAGGGTGATGCAGAGCCATCTACTGAGAGCACAGAGCCTCAAGAAGCAATGAAAACTTCCCGGATGCCACAGAGACCAGCAGGATTTTTTGCCACAGAGTGCACTTTATTAGCAGCACCTCCCTTCTTCCAAAGCTGCTAGCAACACCCTCATTACTTCCTTTCATATGGAAAACATGACTATGTATAACATCAGTATACAGTATCACTCCATCTAGAAGAAAAGCGGATTTCCAGACAGAAGTAAACATAACAGCATGTTCCAACCAGGCCTCCTCCATTAACAACAAATTTTGCTTATTTCACTAGCTTATATACAGTTTATATTCAGTTCATGAGTCCTACCAGATTTAAGAGCAGTAAGATACCTGTGCACATGTTTCTTCCGGGGATGTGGTGCTAACAAACAAAGCAGGCAGGTCTAGCGTATAAACGGGAAACTTCTCCAGGGCATGTATTACTGCAGGTGCCAGATGAAAAGCCTGCCCACACCCTGGATCTTCAACTAATAAGAACCGTGGCCTGAAAGATGTTGGCTGGCAACGAGGATTTCTACAACAGTAAGAAGAAAACAAGTTTAAAAACAAGCGAGTAACAGGCACACAGATGTTGAAGTTTTTTCCCATATGCCTTTTTTTTGTAAATATGCTCCATGTTCCACCAAATAATAAGCTGGTCTGTGATCAGGAAGACTACCAAACCCTGTTTTCTCAAAAACTGGTATCATGTCTCCACTAAGAAATCCTGCCAGTCCCCAGCATGTCTGCCATTCCTTTAGCTGGGCTAAGTAAGAGCCCTTAAATCCTTCAGGGAAACTGTCCAGCCAAATACACACACAACTGGTCAGTAATCTGATATGGGGCAGAACAACAACTCTCTCTTTTTTAAGCACAAACCAGTCTGGGTCTCTTCACTCCATGTACACAACCATTTTCAGTGTGTCTTGACCTCAAGTAACTGGGATCTCTACACCTGCCAAGTTTAGCTAAAATTGGCCATAGTGCCCGGAGATTGTGGCAAAGAAGAAGCAAACCAACATTTCCAGGAAAAAAAGATTAATGTGGGCACTGAAACACGTTAGCTGTATCTGAAGAAGCATACAATTGGACTGGTTAAATTACTTCTATGGTTTCATCTTTGAATTGTCTATTAATTTCCTAATAATTTTGTTTTATGAGCATGAAACACACTTGAGAAGAGGTTTGTGAGTTTTTCCGCCACAAGACTGTTGTACATTTACTTGCTCAAGTCAAAGATCCTAGAGACCAAGTTCAGCAGGTCACATTTTCTGGACAGCACAGCGACAGAAAGGGAGAATAACAACTGACACCCAACAGTGAAAACAATAATCTACTGCTTCAGCTCTTGGTTTACACAGCTTCCACAATAAAATATCAAAAGATTAACAGACTCTGTAGGTTAAAGGTACAAACTGCAGACACTGTTTAAGTTTCTCACAGTGTTTTAACAAGCCATTTCTCAATTTTATTTCTGGTTTAACAATCTTGGAAGGCAGACGGGCAAAAGATGGCTACACAAATCCTTACGGGTTTTTTAAGCTAAAAGGGCAGACAGCGCATTTTTTGGGTCTTGAATCTTTCAAAGAATAGCATGGATTAAATCAAGATGTTCTAATAATCTGTGGACCACTTTGACTTAGGCAAATAAGGCTGGGCCAGTCAGTTTGATGGGTCAGGGCAGTGTATTCGGTTAGAACATTAGTACCCAGCTGGATCTTCACACTTACTTCTTGCAAATATTGATCAACCCCTACACACCCATCATTCCTTCATCCAGCACTCCTCACTACAGAACAGTTTACAGACTTGCCCATCTTAAAAACGTAAACACAAAGAGCACAAACGATACCTGTTTAAAGGAAGGAATTCTGCCTTTTCACGATCAGGCGTTTTATGAGTTGGGTTCTCTTCAAAGATTGATGGTGATTCCTCTTCACTGTCAATCACGTCATTTCCTAAAACAGGATTTAAGGATAAGAGCTTTGTTGACTTTCCTGAGTAGTCCAAATCCCACTCTTGCATTAACACACCTTCAAAATCAGTGCAGGAAACCATTCTCCTGTATTTTGTTTGAGGGCACACACTGAATGCTATTTCCTGAAGAGTTCATTCTACCACAGATCTAAGGAGATTGCACAGTCTCTACAAAGCTGTCCTATGTCCCATGATTCACATCAGGTTGACAAAAATTTGGGAGGTTTTTTTCCTTAGAATAAAGTTGATTAGGAACAACTTCTGTAGTTCCTAGACACCTGAAAAACCTCATGAGGCCACTGCTTTTTGGAACAGGTTCTCTCACCAGATGTGGGGAAATTAAGTGAATGTGATGGCCATCGACTTCCATTTGTCCAGAACTAGTCAACCAGAATATGAAGACCCACACAACTTCTAAATAAGGCTCCTCAAGATCACAAAAGGAGAAGATAATGGGAGGTGGACAACAGAGAGGGGGCGCAGTTATCCACCTCCCAGCCCCAATGCTTTCATTGCGTTGGCAAGTCTCTGACTGTTTTATCAATGCAAACAATCCCAGCTCTACTGGGAGCAATTCTGGGAGACCACTCTCCAGAGATTAGCATGGTAACTAACTATTCACAGGACTCCATTAATCAAGAGAGTGTATCAATTTTGATTTGTTCTCACCAACTGACAAACTAAACCTGATCAAGGCTGATGCAGTCAGGAGAATGAGCTCACTTATGCTATGGAAGCCAAGCCCTAAAGTACAACTACTAAACACTGCATATTGCAAAGTACTCACAGCTCCCATCCAGCACTGTGCACATGCAGATTATAAACCTGAACTGCCAGTAGGGCTGAGAGGTTTGTGTGTGTTATTGCACATATCAGAAGCTTTTGCTTTGGCAGAATTTTAAACAAGTGGATGTTATTGTTATACCTTGCTGTTGGTCCTTCTTCAGTGCAAGCTCTGCGTGGGGAAATACTCTCTGCAAGGCTTGTAAAATTCTTTCCAGAGTGTTTTCTAACAGTGGTTTTAAAATAGGTGATAGTGCTCGCCCAGGTGAAGCCACAGCCCTCTGTGAAGCTGGAACAGTCTTCTGCATGGCCATGACAAAATCCTTTGCTGTTATTTTAATTGAAGCAATGTCTAACTGCAGTTTCTCACTCCTTTCATATATTTGAGGATAGCGGCGGCGCAAAGCACAGAGAGCAGCTTCAGCACATAAGGCTTTAATATCAGCACCACAGTATCCTAATAAACAAAACAAGAATCAAATGTTATGTCAGGCTCAGGCAACACCGAAATCAAGGCCAAGATTTCTAAAGTGCAACAATGAAAGACTTTGCATGCAGCCAAAAATTAACAGGGTAAGGGATAATTTAAAGAATTACTGCACTGCAGAGAAGTTTTGTTATGTGTCTCACAGCCTGACATCCTGCACTAAGGAAACAGCCTCCTAATCAAACCTTTACTCCTGGGAAAGATGGCTTAAACCCATTGAGTGTTCTGAGAAAAAAAGAAAACTGAAAGCAGTATCTATCTTGGTTTGCTCCCAAGACATGCCAGATGCCCCACTGCCTCGCTCTACAGCAAGGCACAAGAGCTTGAGTACTGCCTGGAACAAGCTCCGGTTCCCCATGGCTCAAGTCATGTGCAGTAACCTACACTGTTCTCAAACTCACCAACACATTTCTCAGCCAGCTCTTCAAGAAACTTGTCCAATGGCTTCAGGGTCCAGTCTCGTGTGTGAATTTTGAAAATCTCTTTTCTCGCCTGAAAACAAAACACTTGCATTTTAGTTTGCCCTAAATTTTCTCTTAAAACAACCACAACACAAAACCCCCCAAACCCTCACACTAATACAAATACTGTTCTTACCTGCTAAACTCTGAAGTATTTTAAAGGTTAGTTAACATGCTCTGTTTCTTCAAGCACAAAATTTCTTAATTCTAAATTTGTTATATTAAACTCTCGCTGGGGGCAAGAATTATTTATTTTCAATGAAATAAAAGGCATTTACATCTTCCATAAAAAGTGAGTTTTCACAAGTGTAAGATCCTGAAGAAAGTACTGTAGTAAAAAACCCCAAACTTATCTGCAAACAGATTTTGGCAGAAAATTCTCTCAAATTCAGCAAAATTTCATGGTGATAGTCTCATTGGTTCATCAAATTTGCTATTCTGCCAGCTCATGCAAGGAAAACAGTCCTAGCACTCCATTCCCAATTGCTAATGTTACTACCAAGCAGAACAATAATTATGACTCAGATTACTGTCACTCATCCAGAAATTGTCAAATGTTGCCTATCCCCATCTCTGATCTTAGCAGAACCTTCACTGAAGTATTTAATGGTATGCAGACTAATTATGGCAGATTTCTAAAACTCTTCCACAGTGGGGAAGCGTGTATTAGATCTGTTTCACGGCACCTCCTCTCCTCTTCCTGGGAGCAGATAAAAACCGAAGACAAATGTTTGTGTTAAATGCATTGTTTAGTGTACTTTTACTAGCCTTTTTAGAAAGTCCTAACAAAAAGAACTATCAGTGATAGCCAGAAAGAAAACACAAAAGCTGCATTCCAGTTTTGCCCACTACCCCCACCGACCATATTTTTTTTCATTACCTATTGTCATTGAACTAGAAGCTTCCCTAGCTCTGCACCTGTGCAGTGACTTCAATTTTTGTTCAAGTCCCTATTACTAAGTACTAGTAAGAACATCAGTTCCTAACTTACTTAATTGGTTCCGGCACCAGCCTGGATCAAAGTTTTTGTTAGCAAAAAAGAATTCTTGTCTGCACACCATTTCTTTCAATTTCACAATGCTATAGCAATACTTCCTAACTAATTCATACAGTCATGTTAAACATTTCGGTGAGTAGCAGCACTCCATTTTCTTTGCTGGTCACAGAGAAACCAAAACTAATTAGAGAACTACCTATTAGTTAGGTTAAGGCAATCAACTTAATGATACATATTCAGTGCCAGGTCTGCCCTCCACGGTACAGCACAGTCTCTCCAGAGAGCCCTCTTTTGTCCAAGTAGTACAATACTGGGGAGACTTTCACTGCTCCACGATCCTGCTGTGTTGCAGGGGTTTGTTACAAAGATGGACTCTGCCACACTAAGCACTGAGGATGAGTTGAAGTTCTGACCTCTTTGTTTGGCAAGCTGAAGAGAAACTCTCGATCAAAGCGTCCCGGTCTTCGTAAAGCAGGATCTATAGAATCCAGCCTGTTGGTGGCTCCAATTACCACAACCTCTCCTCTGCTGTCTAAGCCATCCATAAGTGCCAGAAGTGTTGATACAACAGAGCTAAGAGAAGAACACAGTTTTCACTCAGCACTTTAGTTAATTTTCTTCAGTTCCACATAATCACCAATGCTCACTCAAAAAGGACAAGCTGTTATTGATAAAATGCTGACTAGAAAAAGACAAATCATTTTAAGACATAACAAAATAGATAAGGTATCACAAACGTTGTGCTGGTATCAAGTTTAGGGAATTGTTTTTAATTACTATTTAAAAATAATCTGAAATTAAGCAATAGTGAATTACTAGTTTTCAGGATAAATGAATGTGTCACATCAAGTTAAATAGGTTGTGGTCTTTTTTTCCAGAAAGATCAAGCAGCTTCTATGTTGATACAAAACATGCCCTACCTATGAACTTGGTCTTGTTTACTGGACCGTACAGGAGCAAGACCATCGATCTCATCAAAGAAAATAATTGAAGGTCGCATCTGGTAGGCCTACAGTGAAAACACAGGAATACTGACATCAGGAAAACAGCATTGTTTGGAAGAGAAATGCACCAACAACACTGTGGTTGCAAAGTCACTGAAAGTAGATTTTTCAGACGAGCATCAGGGATTTCTACTCACTGATCTAAAGTAGTAAAGTGTTGTGAGTAACAGAAGGCAGTAGCCTAGGTCAACCCACTGAGATAGGTGACAGGAAACAAATCACACCACTGGTTTTTACAGCTATTTGGCAACCACCAAGAACAGAGCCAGGACTTAATTGTGTTACAGGTTCTGGAAGCAACCTTTGTTACCAATTTGAAAATAACCATGCTTTCAGCCTGCATTTGTTTCCCTCTGATCAAAAGTCAGCACTTCTTGAAAACTTCTTTGCAGCTGTTTGGATTTTTCTTTCCCAAGGCAAGGAATTGGGGGTGCATGTTGCTTTGCAAGGTTCTCTTGACTGCTTTACTAATTTTTCCTAATGCATCTCAAGACTTCAAGCCCCTCCCACTATAATGGAAGAAGTTGACAAAACATGAAAGAGAGTTGTTCTTAACCAGAGAAAGTTAGTTACAACTCAGATCATAATACACATTTCAACTGTACCTGATCAAACAGCAAACGAAGCTGTCGTTCTGATTCCCCAACCCATTTACTGAGGCAGTCAGCACCTTTTCTCATAAAAAAGGCTACTCTCCTGTCACCTTGGCTACATTCATTAGCAAGTGCACGAGCAACCAATGTCTTTCCAGTCCCTGGTGGGCCGTAGAATAGACAGCCCCTGCAGTTTTCAAAAAAAAGGAAAAAAACACTCACGTAAGAAAAATATCATAGAGAAGTACCTGTTACCACCCTCATCCCTAAAGCACACAACTGTTCTCTCCTAAACAAAGCCCTCTTTATTGTTTGTAATACTTTTAAAGTTACAGACACCAAAGAATCTGAAGTCCTATTTCAGTATACCATAACTGAGTGTTGATGACCAAGAATATATAAATCTAACAATGAAATCTCTAATAATTTCATTTCATAACACAGAACTCATTCAGCTGTGTAAAAAGTGGACCGATGCTTTTTTTTTAGCCTAAGCACAACAAGCACTGCAAGGTTCTAGTTACGAGTCCCATCAATTGTAAAACTGGCACTGGAACTCTTGAAAAAAAGAGCTGGTGGAACAGACAACGGGACTTCCACAAAACAAACTGCAGTTGACTACCACTTACAGACTGATCAAGTCCACTTGCATGTAGAACTCAAAACCACTCCACCTCCCCCTTTTGAAAAGCAAGACACTTTTAAAACATAGTCTCACCACATAGTAAATCTTTGAACATGCATGTATGCTGGATTCTATCAATTTTTTAAAAATTACTTTTTCCTACTGCTAAAAAAACCCCAAACCATCAACACCTAAAATTCTGAAGTGTGGAAACATAACAATACCTCAGTTGAATATTTTCCTGAAAATAGGTGAATTAGAATTTACAGTTTTAAATGGCATCCCTTACCTTGGAGGTTGAATTTTGAACCTCTCAAAGACTTCTGGATAAAGCAATGGAAAAACAACCATCTCTTTTAAAGCTGAAATGTGGTCAGAAAGACCACCCACACCATCAAATCGTACCTAAAAATGAAGACAACAGAACACATTTTAGATGTTAAAGCTGTGACCTTGATAAAGTTCCATCAGAAATTATATGTCAGCACAAAGGAAACATTCATGCTGTTTTTCAAACTGCTTGAAACAAAACTGTAAGCCAAGGTAGTTGTAGACAGCACATTACTGAAAATATCTCACTGACACAATGAAGTAAAAATACTTACTGAACAATCTATTTGCACTGGATCAACATCAGCCAGACTCGCTCCTATTTTCATGCGATCCTTGTGAACTCCCTTTAAATCACTTTTCCGAAAATTGACAGGAAGAGACCTGATTTGAATTAAGGAGAAAAGGAAAGGTGCTTTCTAACTTACAATGTAGGTTTTTGATTTTCTAACAATAGCAAGTGAATGCAGAAGACCGTACAAATGTGTATAAACGTCCTGAATTGTTAAATATTTGTTCCAGCTGTTTTATGTTTAATGTCCATGCGTAAAGAAAGGAAAATGGTTGCTCCAGGTATTAAACTGAGTTAATTATTTTAACACCTCTTAGCACTTACAAATATCCATGCCAGTCAACAGAGCATATATAGGAATACAAGCTTAGAACAAGTTATTCCTGATGTGCAGACCATGGATTGACAATGATTCATGTGAGGAAGAAAACTGCCCCTCCTGACCCCCAAACACACTGATATCTTTCAGATACTTTCAACTTCTATATTCAAAAGTTACAGCCCAAGAGGATACTTATTTCAGTTGGTATTAAGATTATGAAGGCTGCCTATCACTACCAATCCTTCCCAAAGCCTCTGGAACCTGTGTGCCAGGAGACTAGTCAGAAAGACATCTGAGACATCAGGCTGAAAACACATTTGTTAGACTGTTACTAATATAGTTTTTCTAGAGCATTTGTTAAGAAACCAAATCTCCGTCATTTCCTCTATTTATAACGTTCTCTGTTATGGCGGCTTTCTTTCTGAATCAACTACCGTAAAGCACAGGAGCAGCAGAATTTTACATTAAGAAGTTTTATCAAAGTGTTGCTACTCTCCTTCCCACCTAGAAATCAAATTGCTTATTAAAATAAATTCTAAAAATCCAATTGTAGAGAGTCCAGTTACAGTTGCATCAACAGACACAATTGCCAGAATTTAGAAACTGAACAAGAAGACGGTAACACTTCACAGTTAGGAAGATGTAAAGTCTGCCCAAGTAAACTCCTTCCTCCCCTGTTCTCCAATTGCACTAACCTTCTTAAATTTCTGTTCTTCCGCTGCCTCTCAAAATCCTCCTCATCATCAGATGAGGAAGAGGAATCACTGCTGGGGACTGTGTGTCTCCGTCTGCAAACATTCAAACAAACAATTAAAACAATTAAACACTAAGTAATATGAAGATTTAAGTGAACACTATCTCAGTTTAGTTTGAGACCTAGCAAGTTTCCAGATAATTTTACTCCATGTGAATCTGATTTCAAAGTACATTATGTGATTTTCCTCATGACTGCCAAATTTGATTTTTATTAGGAAGGCAAAATGTTTAACCAGTATAAAAAGAAATATCTTAACCAAGTTACTCTTTTTGTCCACTCTCTCACACACAAATCGAGTTTCACTTAGCGTTATGTATCCACTCTGTGTAACATCAACCTTTTAATTTCAAAATTTGGTTTCAAAACCGCCTCCTTCCATAACTGCCTGCTTTCAAGGATGCTAAATGAAGTGCTCCTATCTAACAAGGAATGGCACTCAACACTTGCATGATCCTAAACCTATTTGTCATTGCTACTGCAATTCATAATTTGGAATTTCATTTAGCATTTTTCTTGCTTTAAGTATAGTTTCATACAGAAACTCGAACTGATTCCAAAGAGAAACCAGAATCAGTATCTGAGAGATTAAAAAAACCAACTCATTAAAACTTCCATACAGGCTCTCTCTCCAACTGAATTGTCTTTGGTTTTAAGAAAATAATTTGCATCCTTCAAGATACAACAGTCTGAGATTTTCAGAGGGAGAATTTGGCTTCAATTCCAGAACAAATTAATTCAGTAATACAATCTCAGCCATGACCCTCATCATCACCACAAAAACTGCATTTTCAAATAAAATCCAATGGCCAGTAAAAAGGATGGGCTTCCCCCCAATATTCACTTTCTCTTTACTCTCAGACTACCACAGCAATTAACACTGTTAATATCAAATTACAAGTCCAAAAACCCTTGAAAGCAGTATTCAGTATGTGACTAACAGCACTACTGAGAAAGAACTATAACTAACCAAACTCATACCTGTTAGTTCCCTTGCATGAATCTCTCTGTCTGACAGGTGAAGACCTGTCAGCAAAATACATCTTACGTTGTCTTGGTTCTGTTGAAAGCAATGAATTAGAATAATGTTATAAACAAGTTTAAAAGAATGCAGGATACTCAAAGAGGCAGAGAATGGGACATGTATCACTCACCTCTAAGTTCTGGGGAAGTTTCAAGGGTCAGAGGAGAAGAGGTTTTTTTAAAAATCAGTGCACAATAAAAGCAAAAACATACACACCTGATTTTTAAGAACTGAAAACCACAAGAGTAAGATCATCAAGTCTGTTTAATTACTATTCTTTCAAGGATACATAGGCAGTATTTTTATTGAAAAACAGCAAAAAGGCAAAGAAATAGAATGTGCACAGGATACATGCATTTAACAAAATTTCAGGTAAGATATTTAAATAGATGTTGAGTGCGTGTATATATTTTCATTCTAAAAAAACCCCTGTAACACTCTCACTTCCATGCAAGAAATTAGTTCGTAAGAGAAGTTGTGCCTGTAACCTACTTTGCAATGGAGCTTGATAACGCTCAACAGTTTTCCTCTGCCGAAAGGAGTAACGCTTTCGAGCGTCTTCACCATCGTCTTCTTTGGCTTCACTTTCTTCTGAGGAACCCCCTGTACATCAACATTACGTTACACTGTTTAAGTACTGTTGCAAATTATATGACATTTTAAATGCACTACACCACATGTATTCCCACTTGTCCACAACCTTTTCTGTTGTAAGCGCTTTGGAAAAACAACAACCTCTTTTTTCCTCTGAAAACCTGTTCTGAGCTCACTGCAGTACAGCCCTAGAGTCTGTGACTGTGGCTTGTAATGTCAGTAGCAGCACTGATTCTTTTTAATAGATGAAAAATACCCAGTAGTTCATCCCATCTCAATTATTTAAGACAAAGCTTTTGGCCAGAGCATAGTCAAGAAAATTTAAAACAGAATTATCCAGCAACACTACCTTGATTATCAGCTATTTCTTCGTCAGTCCTTTCCATATCAAGGCTTTCCTTAAAAAAAAAA
>VXBT01013021.1:1624993-1675530 GCA_013400235.1 Oriolus oriolus | reverse complement strand
GGGGTGGGGCTGGCTCGGCGGCTCCGCCTCGTCCCGCCCCGGTTGAGGGGTCAGTGCACCTCCGGTCGCCGCTCTGGCCGTACCCGCGAAGTGCCCGCGCTGAGCCGGGATGGCCGCGGTTTCCTCGGGGACGGCGTAGCGGCTGCCCCTGCCAGGCCCGGCTCTTCCTGCGCCGCCCTTATCCCCGCTCAGACCGGCCATGGCGCGGCCCGAGGCCGCCTATGAGGCGGCCGTGCCGCCCCGCCCCGCCTGCACCTACACCAGCTGCTACTGGTAAGGGGGACGGGGGTGAGGGTGGGCGGGTGAGCACCCGGCCAAGGCGCCGTAACAGCCGGAGCCACGGGTGGGAATGGCGCGGTTGCGGGCTGATCGCACTCCTGGGCTAGTTTCTCGTCACGAGAAATGAAGTTGGAGGAAAACAAAATAAATAATCGATTTTGTGTTTTGCAGCGAAGAAAATGTTTGGAAGCTTTGTGACTACATCAAGAGTCAGGATCGGTACCCTTTAGAAGAATTCTATGCTGTTTTCATATCCAATGATAGGAGGATGGTGAGTCAATGGGATAGAGAGGCTCGGGCCTTCAGACCTCAGCCCAGTGTAGGTGAGACATAGTCCCAGCGATTTCAGCCACAGCCCAGTGTTGGGGAATGAGCCTTTAGCCCAGCCTGCAGATGAGATTCAGTCCAAACCCGTCCTTTAGCTCACTTTGGCTCAGAGGTGTGCCAACCACACCACGTGAGATCTTTTAATTATCCACATTCAGGACAGTGGGAAGAGGTAGGGTGTCCCTGTGAGCCGTGGGAGTAATTCTGTCTGTAATCTGTCAGTTTAGGAGAATGGTTATCTTTATAAAATCATAGAACCTTTAATAACCATAAGGTTGGAGCAGACCTCTAAGACCATCAAGTCCAACTGTTAGCCCAGCAGCACTGTGTTCACCACTAAACCATATCCCCGAGTCTTTTGGAAGTTTCTGGGGATGATGATTCCACCACTTCTCTGGACAACTTATTCTAACGTGGCCCAGAATAGTATCTCCAATTTCATACTCCTGAGAGAGAAACTGGAAAAAAATTTCTTACTGCAACACAGATGTAAGCTGAGGAAGTTGATAGGTTAGCAAAGAACTAACCAATGTACCTGAAATTAATCTGTATTAATCTGAAAGATTTTATTCACTTCAGGTTCACTTATAACTTTCAGATTCCACTCTGGAAGCAGAAGTCTGGACATGGAGATGAGCCTGTTGTCTGGGTAAGGCATTCATTATTCTCAGTAATTTGGAGTGTGTGCCTCTGTAGTTGGTAGCTGCAGGATCACACATGGGCATGTAACAAACTGTTCCATATGAACAAAAAGGAACACATTTTTACTCCAAGGGTGATGGAGCACTGGAGCAGGTTGCTCAGTGGGGTTGTGGAGTCTCCATCCTTGGAGATTTTTAGAAGCTCTCCAGACATAGTCCTGGGCAGCTGGCTGTAGGAGTCTCCCTGAGCAACAGGTTGGACCAGATGACCTCTTGAAGTCCCTTCCAACTTCACGCATTGTGTAGTTTTGCATTAATATTTATAATTATTTTACAACAGATTTATAAATAGCCTGAATCTGGTGCTCCTTTGCACCATCCATCATAAATTAATAGCGAGACAGTCAGTAAAACCTATAGGTGACAAGTCTTAATATTACTAAGAATGCATAATAGATTTGTGAAAATTATTATCTGAATATCGAGGCTGCCAGCTCTGTAGAATTGTAGGTAGGTGACTGTACTTGTAAGAAGTAGATGGATGAAAATATTTATGTAGGCCTGCCAGATGATAGAAAGATATAAGCTATATATGTATTCAGGTGTCAGCAGTTAAACTGATCCATAAACAGTGGCTTTGAAGTGTCATTTGATCAATTAATGTAGTTCAGCAACTACTGATGCAGAATTCCTTGGTATCATTATAGAGTCCTTTCAGTTATCTGGCACAGAACAAACTATTTCTTGTGGCAATTTCTGTTTCTGAAATTCTACAAAGTAATCTGCAAACTTCGGAAGTTTTCTGGTTTCTGAATCATTCAGTCTCTTCCAAAATACTGGTATCTTTACAGTACAAAAGAAAGGTTTGGTTTAAAAAAAAGATCCAAGTGTTACAGAGATGACCTAAAAAGGAATAGCAGAGTCAGGAAAGGCCATGGCAGAATGTGGATTTCTCGTAAAAATTCATGGATTGAAAGGCCTTTTAACTTTGATGCTTCAGTGGATCTTAGGTTGTGTAAAGCTTGTAAGTTAATTTTTCTTATACTCTGCAACAGGTTTTTCTAAATACTGTTGAATACAGTTGTGTGTGTGTATTGGCCTGGTGAAGTAGTTTGCCCAAATCTTTGTCATTCAAATCTCTTTGTGGTTTTAATATTGAAAATTTCAAAAGACAGCGCTCAACCTGTGTGTGGATTCACACAGTGAATTGTGAGTGGATTCAATGTAAATTTAATTAAGTTGTTAAGGGCTACCTTCGATTTAATTTTGGAAAACAGCAGTGTACATACCTGACACCTAACGTTGGTACCTGCAGCATCCCAAAACCTCCACCTGTGTTTCTTACAAGTTAAGGAATAAAACTGCACTGCATAACCCAAATGTCTTGATAAAATAGTTGCCTTGAAAAAGTGTGATATAGTGCCCACAGATACTTTTTCCCAGCTTCAAGAGCTGCCACAGGAAATTGTCTTACTCCTGTGGTCCTCCTGAGCTGTTCACTGGTTTTTCTGTGGTGTGCTGGTTTTTCAGGTGCTTCTGGCAGCTGAACACTCGACACTCAAATTCACAGACCGTGTTACTGCAACAGGTACAAAAATCTCTTACTAGAAGAGATCAGTAGGTAACTTTAATATTAATCTATCAATGTATCTTGTGAGTTTTTATTTATGACTGGGTCTGAGAAAAAAGTGCTTATCCAAACAACTTTTGTGGTTTAGTGTGGAACATGAAAGAGATTTTCTGTTTTCTTAGGAGTAGTGCACACTTTAGTTTAGCTATCTTGGCTTAAATCAAAGGAAGCTGCAAAGAAATGGGGAGAATACCAAGGTTTCTGGAAGAGCAGATGGGCAAGATAGGCATTAAGAAATCTCTCTCCTGGTGCCAGAAATGTTACAGGCTTAATATTCCAGGACAGAAAGCAGTCTTTAAAAAAAGGATCTGAACTTATGCTTTTAAGAATCTTTTTTTTTTCAGTCTCTTTGCCAGTGTCTCATTAATGGCTGTTTAACTAATGGCAATTACCTTTCTTCCCAGGACTACCATGTTATCCTACTTCATGTTTCCAGTGGGGAGCAGAACTACATTTATGATCTTGACACAGGGTTGCCGTTTCCTTGTCCTTTTGACGTGTACAGTGTGGAGGCCTTTAGGTTGGATGCCAGCCTTCGTCCAGAGTTTCACAGGTGATAACGTCCATAGTCTTTATATTTTATGTTATTTCATGAAATCAAAGTTGAAGTTCTCTTTGTGTATGCATAGTGACAGAGGTTTCTTTGCTATACTCCAGTAAAATAAATGCACTGTTACTTTTCTAAAGTTCTTCACCTTAGTTATCAAAAACTCTTTTCTTTCCTGCTATAGCTTCATGTTAATGACTTGGCCCAACATTGCTCGTTTGTGTATTTAATAACATTAGTGCTCCTTGATGAGAGCAAACTGCTCTTGTTCTGAGTGATTAATGCAGTATTGTGTACATGCATCTCTTGATACAATTTTGCATTTTTATTTAGAAAAATCAGAATGATTCGAGCAGATTTGTACTTGAAGACATTTGCTTCAGACAGATCTCATATGAAGGATGCAAATGGGAAATGGCAGAAACCTCCTCCTCCATACCCTTGCATTGAAACCGCAGGTAAACTCCCAGAACTCCTTCTTCCTGCTTACAGGGCTGAATGAGATAGTCCAGGATGCACATGGGAAATAAAAAACTTCTGTAACATTTGTCCAGTCAGCTTACTACTTCATATGGGAAAAAATAGGGCTATGAAGCATTTGGTACTCTTTTTTGAACACGTAGTCTAACATACCCTCTGGCATTTACTGTTATCAAACATTAATTGATCTTCGTAAACTGAGCAGAGAGTGAGAGGTAAGCAATACTCTTCTCTTGTTGCAGCAGGGAACTGAAGCACACAGGCCAAATAACTTGCTTAGGGGTCACAAAGTTTTTAACACACTGATTAAACCACACTCTAGCACACAGATCCCATTCTGGCAACGTAGTGTTGGCAGGAGGAAGTTTTCAGGCTCTACTCAGTGTGGCAGCTTTGCCTGCATGAAATGTTCGAGGTTTCTCTACCAGGTGAATGGACCTCAGGATGTTTTCAGTCACTGGCAAGTTGGCAAATTTTTCCCTAATCCTTAAGCCTCTTTTAAGCGATAGCCTAGCTAATCCTCTAGGCCAGGCAGAGAGAGAGGTAAAGACTTGCCATCTCTTCTACAGAGCTGCTTAAAGCATTCTTATCACGCAGCACTTCAGCTTATTCTAATCATGTGTTTTGCAAGCTAACATTTGCCGTGTGTGTGTTTGTTTGTTCTCTCATTTTCTTCCAAGGAAAGCATGGTGAAGTTTTGCTTTGAAAGAGTTTGAAAGAGTTTTCATGTTACTGCTCTGCATGTTTGGTTTTGTTGATTTTTAATAATGCAGTACTGCTATGTGTTTATGTTAGAGAAGGCAGGGTCAAAGAAACATGTTTTGTCTTTAGGTCCAAATGTATTGTGGTTTCAAGTTGCTGGGAAATTAACTCTCAGTCTTTGCTTTGGCTTCTAAAGAAGCTTGGTGTTTCACATAAGAGTAGAAATGAATTATGAGAGTGAGCAGGAACATGGATGTAGCCTTTGTTATGAGGCTTTATGTGTTTTCTAGACAATCCAGGTTATGAAGCACCTTGAATTCTAACTCTTGGTTATTATCTTCAGCCAAGTTTTATGCAAAGGTATTGTAGGGAGTGTAGAATTCCTGAGCTACAGTGGGTGGTTCTCTGTTAGCTTGAGTCTCTTAGGTGCTGAGAACCTTTTTGCCTGTGGAAACCTTGTTGTTTTGATAGCTGAGAGCTAATGAAAGTGTGAAGAATATAGATGAGGTCAGACCAAGAAAGCAAAACAGTTATATTCAAATCAAAAGAGTAAAAGCCATTACTTGTAGGTAGTAAGTTACAGAACGACTCAAACAGTTGCAGATGCGTACATGCATTTCTAGCTGGACTAAATGACTCCGTAGCTGCAAACCCTGTAACTCTCCCCTGACCTGTCTTGTTTGGCTGAGCTTTACCTCACTGGTGAGCAGCAGCCACAGGCCTCAGCCAGCCTCCAGATTGTCTCCATGATGCTGGTAGATAGTGAAAGATATGTAGCTCTTACTTCCTCTTATGCTTTCATTCTTTGTTCTGTACCTTGCCATGCTCAATGAAACGTCCATACATCATCCCGTCCAACATCTACCCAAAACAGGGATTCCTCAGGGATCTGTCCAGTCTGATCTTGAACACCTCCAGGGATGGTGATTCCACCACCTTTCTGGACAGCGTTCCAATGTTTGCCCACTGTCATGGTAAACAAAAAATGAATAAAAAAAATCTAGTATATAATCTGAATTTCCTGTGTTCCAACTTGCTTTTTTCACTTCTTGTCCTGTTGTCAGGCTCCTCCAAGAAGGCTCTGGCTCCATTGTCCTACCTCTGATCAGGTAGATGTAGGCACCAGTAATGTCTCCCCTTCATCTTCTCCTTTTAAGACTGAAAAGACCCAGTTCTCTCAGCCTCTTCTTGAATAAAATGTTGCCCTGCACCAAACAACTTGATTTTCCTCTTCTGGGCTTACTCCAGTATGGCCATGTTTTGTTGGGGTTTTTTTTTGTGCTGAGGAGCTCCAATGGACGCAGTATTCCAGCTCTGTGCTGATGTGCTCTGGTCTCCCGGTCAGCTGGCTGAAAGAAACTTGTTACCCTGCACCCACTAAAGGTGAAAAGTCATTCACTAGGGAGCCTCAGGATCTGAATCAGAACAGAAGTAGATTGTCAGATCTAGGATGTCTAGTTCAAGTTGTCTTTCATTTAGTACCAGTTCCTCCAGCTTTATTTTTTGTCTTCCCTTTGTATTCTCTTGAGATACTTCATAGTGATGCGTGCTTCAGTGTGCACAGTGCTGTGAGTCTGTGAGGAGTCTGGGTTTAACTGTAATGTCTCAGCACAGTTTTATCAGGCATAAAGCTGCCTTATTTTCAATTTGATGTAAAACTGGGTGGCAGACCTTTTGTTATCATAAAAGAGCCTGGGGTATTAATGTTTGCGTCCATGCCAAATTCCATTGCAGATAACTGTTTTCTCCGTGCCGTTTCTCTTAGATAGAACATTCTGCTTTCCATGTTGATTTGTGTTTGCGTTAGATTAAATTACTTACATATGTCATGTTAGAGGTGCCTGCAATATAATGGCTGACAGAACTGACCCCATACTGTTTTCATACCAGTTTATTTGTGAGGCACATTTCTATCAGAGTGGGTTTGTTTTGGTTTTTTTTTTTTTTTTTTTTTGCTTTCATTTAGAGTAGCCAAATTCCTAAGCTTTTGAGAAGATGCAAGGTTTTTATATTCCTTCTGTTTCCTATATGTCTTCTTTGATGTTTGTGGCAGTTTGACCCTGCCTGGATGCCAGGTACCCACCAAAGCTGCTCAGTCACTCTCACCCTCAGCTGTACCAAGGAGAGAAAATATAATGAAAACTCGTGAGCTGAGATAAGNAAAACTCATGAGCTGATATAAGGACAGGGAGAGATCACTCACTGATGACTGTCATGGGCAAAACAGACTTGACTTGGGGAAATTAGTTGAATTTATTACCAATCAAAATCAGAGCAGGATAATGAGGAGCAAAACAAATCCTGAAAACACCTTTCCTCCACCACTCCCTCCTTACCAATCTTAACTTTATTCCCAGTTTTCTACCTCCTCGCTCCCCCCTCGGTGGGGAATGGGGGTTGCAGTCATCACAGGTTGTTTCTGCCGCTGCTGCTCAGGGAGAGGAGTCCTTCCCTTGCTCCAGTGTGGGGTTCCTCCCATGCAGTTCTTCATGAACTTCATCTCACGGGCTGCAGATCTTCATGAGCTGCTCCAGTGTGGGTCCCTTTCCAGAGGGTGCAGTCCTTCAGGAATAGGCTGCTCCTGCATGGATTCCCCACGGGGTCACAAGTCCTGCCACCAAACCGGCTCCAGCGTGACTCCTCTCTCCATAGGCCTGCAGGTCCCTGCCGGCAGCCTGCTCCAGCATGGGCTTCCCATGGGGTCACAGCCTCCTTTCAGGCATCTACCTGCTCCAGCATGAGGCTCCTCCATGGGCTGCAGGGGAATGTCTGCTCTGGTGCCTGGAGCACCTCCTGCCCCTTATTCACTGACCTTGGTGTCTGCAGAGTTGTTTCTTCCACTCCTCTGGCCACAGTTACTTCTGTGCAATAGCTTTTTAAAATTTCTTAAAGGAAGAGGCACTACAGCAATCACTGATGGGCTCAGCCTTTGCCAGAGGTGAGTCCATCCTGGAGCTGGCTGGCATTGGCTCTGTCGGACATGGGGGAAACTTCTAGAGAAGCCACCACTACAGCCCTCCCCTGCTACCAAACCCTTTTGGAATTGAATTGAGGAATCTCTATTAGTAACAAATTAAGCATTTTTCTCCTACTAGTAACTCAAAGGAAATAAATCTTTAACTGCATTTGTCTTGTTTATGGAGTTTCAAAATAAAACACGAAAAATAAGCTTACATGGAGTTATAAATTCCAGTCTATGCTTAAAAGAAATGAAGGTGGAACAAGGTGATTTTTTAAAAGCATTTTTCTAAAAGACAAACAGCTCCAGTCTAACCAATAAAACAACAGCAAGACCCCCTCTCAGACTCCTCAGTCTCTCCTCAAAACTCACATGCTAAGCATTAGCCTCTTGGCACTGGCTCTGCTCTAGCTGTTTCCCAGAGTTAGGCCTCTGTGTTTTTTACTGGCCTTGCTCTGGCCTCTGTTCTGCTCTGCTGCCATGGATGCCAGGAGAAGCTGGCTGACCTCAGTGGCTGCACAGTGCTTTCTCACCCTGCCCTGTCCTCAAACAGCTCTGCTGGACTAAACATATCTGAGCTCCAGCAGATTCCCCTGGTCCCACCTGTTTGCCAGGGACCTCCTGTTGAAAGAAAACAGGGTATTTTGTTCAAATAATAAAAAGTAAGAAAATGAGATTTGGTGAACAGATTCAAAATTCTAGAGCTGGTGAGCCCAACCTGGGGTTTTCTTTTAAGTCTTCTTTCCACAAATTAATGAGGTCTGATTCTGCTTAGTTTATGACTTGGGATGAGATCAGCCCTCCTTACTGCAAGCCTGTGTAAAATACAGCTTGCACAGTGCATTTCAAAATTACTCAGAACAGATGGTCATATGGCTTATGTACAAGTGTTAGCAGCAGCTCTAACACTGAAAAGCACTGGTTTGAATTTCAGTTCTCCCAAGGTGTTTGGTAGCATACTTGCTGGATTGAGTTGTAAAAGCTTTCTGTTCTTTTTATTATTATTAAAATCCCTGGTAGTCAATAATGATGGGGTTTTACTTGGGTTGTTTTTTTTTTATTTTGAAGAGCATGAGTGGGACAGTTGAGAAATTCTGGAGACCCTGTGTATCAAACGTATATAACAGGAAAGCTGCTAGACAGAGGCCAGGCAGATGTCTGCAGTTGCTTTCTGTATCTCCTCTCTGAAGTGGTGGCAGGATCCTAGTGAAAGTGAAAAGGAAGGCACTGATAGGGATACAGGTAGCTCCTATGCACTTCATGGGAAACTTCTGCTCCTCTTATTTGAGAATAAAACTCCAGTGTGTCAAGTTAGGTCCTTACTTCATAGATTTTGTGGAAGTAAGAATCAAGTCAGATAGATACAATAAAGACACTACTAAGAAATATTTAAATTCCCAGAGTGGCTTATTGAAATTACACCACTTTCTGTAAAAGATAATTTAAGTGGTGAGCTGTGTTTTTACCTCAAGATCAACCAGGATGGTTTGCACAGTCAGTTACATCTCAGCTGTGGAGACAGCAGCCCCCCAGCTGAGTGTGGGAAGAGTCCTTCTGACTAATCTCCCTGCTCAGACAAGGGAGGAGGATCTGAAGAGAACTGTAAACACCTACACAAGTCCATGAAGAGTCCAACTTTCTAAGTATTTTAGGTGCCTCCAAGGTTTTAGGCACCAGCAGAACCGATCCTGGAGGCTTTGTTCCAGACTTCCTTGCTTCCAGCAGCCCTTGGGCAGCTGCCGTTACGCTGAGTTAGTCCAAGGTCTGTGAGCCAAGCCAAGGCTTGGCTTAAACGCTGCTTTCTAACTACTGTTGGCAGAAGCCACAAGTATCATGGCTAACAATGCCTGAGATAGTCCGTGGCCTTTTATTTCATCCTTGCTCTGGGTAAAAGTGTCAGACTTGATTTAAACAAAAATAAAATTATGCAGGAATCCCAGAATGGGCCAGATAGGTCTCATTTGTGGGGGGTGTGTGTAACAAAGTGTGTTTGGTCAAAGAGGAAGATGAGCTCTAAGCATGCACAAATGTAAGCTAGTGTAACAGTCAGAGCACCTGAGGAAAACTGCAAGTGTAATGTAAATCTTAAAAGAAAATTATTTTGCTGCTATTGGTCTTGTAAAACTTGTAGGATACATGCTCCTTGCTTTTGTGGAGTGATCATGTTGGTTTGCGAGCTGTAGCATCCAGATACATCTTTTGTAAATTCTGATGCTTGTCACTCTTCAATCTGCTTCGGGAAGAGGACTTTGTGGTATTCTCATGCATTTTTGCCGAGCTGTTTCCTAAAGCTATAAGGTCTAACACGACATGCACGGCCTTCAGATAGAGCCCATGAGGAAAGAGCAGCATAGAGAGGCTGTTACTACACGAATAAAACGGGAGAGGTCTCACTTTTTCCCTACGGCTGTCTCCCGTGCTGCTCCAGTGCCATCTACCGACAGCTTCTTAGACCATCGCTCTTTATAGGAAAGGACTTACTTGCTTTGGTAAAACAATTATTCCTTTCATTACATTTCTCTTGTGGATGTTGTTATGCTCTGCCACAATCCTTCTGAATTTAAGACAATATTTCATTTCCTACAGGCATTGCGATAGCAACTGCCAAGTTGTGAACAGCATCTGTGTTTGTAACTACTGGAACAATCTCCTTTGGACTGCTTTACCATTTACAAAACAGTTTTAGGAAATTATTTTACTCTTCTCAATGCACATAAAGCAGATAATTATTTATTTATTTGATATTAACTTATATGAAGAATCACATTAATTTTGAAAAAGCATCTGGGAGGAAAAGACAAGTTTGAAACTGGAAAACAGACTTACCAGTCTACCAGCAAGCAAGAGCTTTTATCCACTACTAATTTGTTCTTGAGCTATGACAGCAAATTGCTGAGCTTGTGCTATTTTAAATTCCCACACAGGCAGAAACTGTCCCTGTTCTGCCAGACTCCCTTCAGCAGTAGGACCATGCTTGGCTGGACATAAGGATTTTCCATATGCAGAGTTCAAACAGGTTAACAAGAAAAGATTTAGGGGCCAGACCTCAGAAGGGGTGAGAGCTGGGATTAGGCAAATCACAAAGCTGTGCTGTAGTGTAGACATGGTGCAAACAGAGGCCTTAAGGGGTTGGATTATGCCTGGGACTCCTGAGTCTGGGGTTCCTGAACATCATCTTCCCTTCCTTGCTTACACTGTCCATAATGGTAAGCCTAGTTACACAAGCTTTTTGCAGCTGAAGCAAATTCCATCCTTTGGATTTTATAATTGTGTTCATTAGAGCCTCCTCTTGTTTGATTCTTAATCCTTAAATGCACACATGAATCATCCATGGTAAAATAAATGCTTAATATGGTGGAAAAGGTGTTAACAGTAAATGTGTAAAGTAAACGTGTAACAGTGGCTTTACCACTCTATTCCTTAAACTCATTCTCTGCCAGTTATCTTTTAATGGGCATTTAAAAAGATTTATTTGCACACATCATTGGTGAAAACATAAAACAACTACCCCACAGATGTTTGTCATCAGAACTGAACCTCTGATCAGCATGGTTCTGAGTCAGCAAAGCTTGTACTAGGCCAGCTCCAGAAAAAGGATGTATAAGGCACCTAAACCCAAAACTGCACACCAGCACTTTTCCAGTGAGCCCTGGGATCCACGAATGGGACAGAATGGTTACTACCTGTGCTGCAGGGGTCAGAGCAGATTAAAATCCTGGCAAAGAACAGTCATGGTTACTTTTCTCTTAAAACCATTGATGCCTTAAAAGGCCAACCTGGAAACAGAGACTAGACAGGGTAAGGGAATAAAGGTGATATTTATTTTAAAAAACGCCTTCAAAGGTACACCTGGGCAGGCCAAAGGCTGCCGCAGTGACCTCTTGGCTGCCCGGATGCCAAGGGGCGGCAATGACTGAACGAGAGCGCCTGAGTTGTCCTGCTCTTAGAAGAGCAGTCCTCGGTCACGATGTAAGGTGCAGCTGGGCGAAGGCAAGAGAGGAGAAGGATTCCAGATAGCAGCAATTCCAAGCCTTTATTCCTATACACCGGGGTGCAGGGAGGAACAGAAAGCCCGAAAGGGGTGCGAAATAGAGCAACGTTGCAAGGGTGACAGGGGATTTTATACAAGAGTGAGAAGGGGGAGGAAAGAAGGGACAAACCAATCACATATTGATAAGGAGTGACATGAAACCAATCGGTTTAAAACCAGGGAGGGTACAATTCAAACGATCCCAAAGAAGGGACAAACCAATCACATATTGATAAGGAGTGACATGAAATTGTACCGGGGAGGGTACAATTCAAACGATCCAATGAGGAGAATAACCGTAGGGAATGTTCTAGAGAGAAATTACATATTTAACAAGGCATATGAATAAGCATGGGGGTAAAACCCAATGGGGATACAGGAACCTGGGAGCTTTCTAGAAGGAGGTGTGTGTGAAACAGGACTGACAGCTTGATGGATATGGCTTTAGTCTACTTCATCCCTGCCCTCCGGCTTGCTGTCTTGGGCGGGAAAATCCACCCAGGCTATTTCTTTTTGCTTTATGCCAAACTCAGCATTGCATACTGCCACAAAAGGCTACACCCAAGATGGACCACCAGTCACAAGTTCTTCACACTGTTATAAGTTTGGTCCATTTGCATATCAGCATAAATTCGCCAGTTAAACTTTAGCTAACAATGTAACTGCCCCCCCATCTTGTCCCCCTTCTCAAGATGCTGGTTTACACATTTCGGCCCTAAGACGGTCTGGGTGTCCTTGGAGAGCAAGCCTGGAGAGGCTTTGTCATGTCTATCTTAGCATGAGAGAGCAGCATCTAACAGGCTGCAAGACAGTTCAGAGTTACACACTAGGAATACAGAGAATACAGAATTTGTAAAATATAAAAGCTGAAACCTAAGGCATCACCATAGCAGTTAAACTTTTCCCCTTCTGACTTCATTCTGTCGTTCAGGATTCACAAATAATAAATATTTGCCCCCAGCCTAGGTTTGTACTCTTCTTCACCTGAGCATCCCTCTAGGCTGGAGGCTGGGTTAGGTCACACATCTCCTCCCCTCTGCATATTCTGGCCCTGCAGTGGGCCCATGTTCAGCGAGGACAAAGTTCAGGGCTGGAGGGAAAGCAAATACTGTAATCTGGAGAGTAACAAACTGTAGTTTTGCCAAGGGGTTAATCACTTCTGAGAGACAATAAGCAACTTGCACTCTTGACTGCTGCTGTGATCCCGTTCTTCTGTGGTCAGTGCAAGAGCTGACTCCATTGACTTTGGTTCGGAACTTAAATGGGTGAATAGTATCTCCCCTGCTTTTGAGTAATCCCATTTGTGTGAATGCAGGAAAACAGCATTGCACTTCCCTGTGTTGGTTGTTACTTGCACTCCAGTTCTCTGACACTACTTGACCCTTCTAGGCTGCTGTTGTAGGGAAAAATCTTACCCACACATGCTAGTTTCTAATTACTTACTGGATGCTTACTGATCCTTCAATGTGATTATTGCCATGGGCAGAGAGGAGAATCAGGGCAAAAGCAATGTTTCAGAGACTGGAAATAGATGTTACTGTACCACCATACAATTTGCAGAATCTTGCTGGAGTGAACTGATCTATTGAAGAGGGGGTTGGAATGTTTTCTTGAAGGATGTATACCTGTGCTACAGAACCTGCATCAGGAACTTGAATATTTCCCTTTTCTGGTCCTTTTTTTAGATTCCAAGATGAACTTGGATGATTTCATCAGTATGAATCCCGAAGTGGGATGGGGCTCAGTGTTCTCCCTTGCAGACTTTGTGCATCGATTTGGCAGTCAAACTGATTACAGCTATTCCTTGGAAGGACAGTGAAGTGAACAAAGTTCTTCTGGTTCTGTTTTGAGGGGATGTGTTTTGTTTTGCTGCTCTTACACTGTATTTATGGTTTACATTTCTGTACATGGAATAAGTATTTGGAAAAATAGCACACCCAGTCAGAAATACCATTAACTGAATAAAAACTTCTATTTTAATTATGTAAGAATGCACTTGGTTTTTAATGTCAAATCAAAGGCAAACATCCCACCATAAGCATATTGCTTTTCCAGCTACTGTGCCCAAACTGAAAAGAGCTGCAAAAAAAGCTTTTGGAAAAATATATGCATAAAATACTGAATATTGTAGCCTAAATTGCTACATGTTGTCACATTTTAAAAGTGAGATCCACTTTTCTTCATGTTGTGATTGCTGTCAATTATACATAAACAGACAGTGCATCTGTTTCCTCACTAGCTTTACTGATTAGTCCTTATTTAGCATAAGTGTAAAGGGCATTGATTTAGTAGTTCAATTGTGAACTCCCATGCACTATGTAAAACCAGGTAAGTATCCAGGTTTCTGTGCTGTACAAGGGGAGAATTAGATCCTGCCATTTCAGTTAAATGTTCTGGTGCTGACAGTTCCTGGAAGATGCAGTTGCTATTTTTGCTTCTCATGCTGGCTGTGCATTCTCACCTGCTCCCATCTTCTTGCACTTGGTGTTTGTTTGGCCTTGTGGTAACGCAGGGTAATTCTGACAGAAAGCAGGAAGTTTTGTAGAGGTTTTTTTTTTCCTGCCTCTTGCTTCCTTGAACTGGCCTGTCATGAGGTCAGACAGCTGCTCCTGCTGGTGTAAGGAAATAAGCAGGGCCGTATGGCTGGGGGGAAGGGAGTGAGAAAACCTCCCCCTTCAGGGTTGTCTGCTGCTGAATACCCTTAGAGGTGATACCAAGCTGCATCTCTGCAGGGCATCCCAGGAAAGCCATCCTGCTGACTGAGGGTTTGGAGCAGTCTCACACTTGTTAGAAGAGTGCCCTAAACATGGAATTGCAGAAACAGGCTAAAATGAGGTCTTTAATTCTCAGCTTTGGACCCGTTCTGCTTTGTACACTAGCACATCATAGACTCACAGACTGGTAGAAGGACACAGTTCAGAAGGGTCAGGCAGTTGCTAGTCCAATCTCCTGTTCAAATCAGGTCAGAGCAGGCTGCTCAGGGCTTTATCCAGTCAGGGCTTGGAAACCTGCTGGGATTGAGACTACAATAAACATTTGTGATGCACTTCATTCCTGGTGAGGAAAAGCATAGTACACGCTTTAAGTATTAAGGGACCATTTTATTTGTAAGTACAGAAAAATATAAAAACTTGTAAGAATCTTATGTGTATCACTGTTACACTATATTGTTATATACATAGTGTATTACTATATCTCTCATCAGTTCTAGAGAATTTACTCAGCATATTAACAGCAGAGACAGCCAGCTGAATAGCTGTGGGATTGATTCACTTCATCAGACATCTCTTTTTGCGTCACAAGGGCTGCTGAATATAGGAACTTAAACTTTCTGTTGCCAGATGCAGCACAGTTGGTTGCCTGTGCAGAGAGGCTGCCACTACACGTATTCCTTGAATGCCAACAGGGACTGTAGTTAGGAGGCCGGTTGTTGGGACACTCCTCTCTGGAGTGGGACAGTTGATCTGCAATTTCTGTCACTCTGAACCAGCTTCACCAGAAGAAACTGAGATGAAACTCAGGATTCCTGATAAACTGGTGCACAGAACCCTCCCAAGAGGGGACAGCTAGATTTAACCAGATACTCCTGTGTGAAAGGTCTGATGTATCCATGTTTGGATGAAATGGCAGCTCTTTCTGCTTGATGCTGACGTAGCAGGCATGCTCTGAGGGAATGAAGATGTTATTACTTACTGTTTTTGAGTGATGTTAAGGCTGGCTGTGACAGTGTAGAGCAGCAGCAGCAGTTTGCCTGCTCAGCTCCGTGTAGCTGCCAACACACTGGGGTAGACACAGCAGATGTGAGAATGTAAAGATCCAGGTTTTAGATGAACGGGTTGTGTTAAGCACTTCTTACCCTTCAAGTGGTTGAATCTCATAGACACAGAGTTCCTGTGCATTGCTCAACAGGCCCTTTAAGTTGTTACAGAACATGAGGTTCTCATCCCTCCCTACTTAAGTATGTCATTTGATTTAACCTCAGCTGGTTTCCGGTGCCTGAAATCTGTGACACACTCCCTTTAGTGGGGGTCAAGACACAAGAATCTGTCTGGTTTAATCTAGTTTCAGCATCAAGGCTGTTAAGGAGAACAGTCACAACCATTAGTCAGAATATGCAAGTTTAAAAAAAATCAATGTGAAGAGTTAGTCCTTTTTCTCTCTAATCATTCTGAACAGGTGCTTAATTTTACATGAGCAGGCTGGGTGTGTGTGATTATAGCTTTTCTATAATTAACAACCTTTTTGCAGCTCTTGTAAAAAGCTGTCCTGTGGAGGGATCAGTAGAAGCCAGAGAATGATTTCATTCAGTGCTGAGGATGGTGACACTGTGGTGCTGTCTCTCTAGCTCATCAAGTCTGGGGGCATTTCATCACCTTTCAGGGGGCATGCTGTCAGAAGGACAGAATTCAGGAATACATCAAGTGCTCGTTTAGGGCCCCAAATACAAAACTACTCAGTTCACTGTAATTATCAGAAACCAGCTCTTTTCTGATGCTGATTAGTCCTGGCATCCCATCAGAGGGACTAAGTGAATTCTCTCCCCTCTGGTCCTTTCTCCAGGTAACCCTAGGCCTGACTATTTTGTGGAACTTGCTGTGTTTAACCTCTGCTGTCAACCCATATTTGATGCATCAGGTGGCCCCACCAGTGTGGTTTACCCACTGAACACCACAGTAAATTGCAGACGGAAAAGCAAAGTTTGCTGAGAGCCACTTTGCCATGTACCTGCAGAAGTACAAGCAAAGAACTGCCACTGTAAAGCTGATGGCAAGGAGGCAACTTCACCGCCAGACATCACTAATTGTCAGCTCTGTGACTACTGATGTATTTAAACACCTAAGATTGAAGCAATTTCATACCACAGTCACACGTACATGTGTGGGGTACACTGTACGGCAGAGCACAGCTGCTGGTCCTCAGGGATGGCTCCAGGCTGGCCAGTGCAGCCACCCAGCTGAAGTGGTGCTTAGGGAGCTGGGCCAGGGGAGCTGGGCTCATGCCACTGTGAGATAGGAAATAATAGGAAAGCATTGATGACTGATTGTCTGGGGTGCACTGGCACAACAAGATCAGCCTGTGCTCACTTTTACTCCATGCTGTCTATAGCCCTTGAGACTTTTAATCTTTACTGTGTCCAGATGCTGTCCCAATGTGTCCAGGACAAAGATGTGCTGCTTATGCACTTTCAGTACAATGATTTCTTAGTGCAGCTTAGCTTCCCATTCCCTTTCAGCCTTCTTTACCTTGTCCTGTCCCACAGTGATGTCTTTCTATTGTCCAGTTATTACAGTTTTTATGTGCTTAGAGCCCCTAAGTGGTGGCTTTTTGGACTAGGTGATCCTTGAGTCAGGCATTGAAGAAAGCCAGGAGAAACCCTCCTGCCCTCAGGTCAGTTACTCACAGTTATCCCACAGTCTCCCAACTTGTGTATTCTGTTAATCACTGGAAATTCTCCAAGCCTTTTATTTCTAGACATCATAGGGCAAGACTCTGATACCCTTATAATGGGGGCACATCCCATCTCACAGGTGGTTCCTCCCGTCTCTGTCAGGCTATTGCAGCAGAAAGCTGCAGCATGAGATGGAACACCCACATCTCTCCTGCCTTTTCCCCTTCTTTGCTGCTGCTTTTAACCTAAGAATATAGTTTATTTGATAACTAACCTCTTTTATTCACATGTTTGTGGCTTTAGAAAAAAAGGCCCTTTTTTCTGGCATGCATTTGCTTGGTCAGTGCATTTTTGCAAACTTGTATGTGACCGGCTCTGTCTTGAGAAAATCCATTTCTCAGTTGGCCAGCAGAGAGAGCAGTCAGCATTCAGTGGATGTGCAGGTTGGGACACAGAAAGAGGTGGTCCCCTGCACACTCAGCCGTGCCAGCAGCTGTTACAGTTAAAAATGACTCATTCTGACAGCATTGCAGAGGTGATTTGTATCTTGCAAGGTTGTGGCTGAAGGCTGAGGTATTGCCCTCGACTGCCTGAGCCTGTAATGTCAGTGCAAGCCCCTCCTGCACAGCAGAGGCTGTATGGCAGCATCATCACACCACCTGCCAGTTTGGGGAATCTGGTCAGCATTCACAGTCCCCACCAAAATGGGGGTGTGACACCTTAGGAGGTCAGTTGGTTTGCTATCAATTTATACTTAGATACCTGGGGATGCTGCAATCTGATCTGGGCTATTCTGGAAGCAAAGGGGCAATGAGATGCATTTATATGAATAAAATTCCAGGATGAGAGCCTTGGTCAGGACATTTGGACATGTGTGGCCTCCTCTCCTCATACCCTCATTGTCCAGTCAGAGCCTCGTGCGTGCTCTGAAGCACCAATGCTTCCAAGCATCTATTGTAAAATGGCCATCTCTGGTTGGTTGGGTTTTCTTGTTAGAATGAGTTTGGTCCAAATTTTCTCATTTGTCATGGTTTTTCCCTTACTTTTTCAGGAAACAAGGGTTGTAGATGGAATGACTTGAGAAAGCTGTACCAGGGAATAGGAATGAGGTGTGAAAATACCACCCTGTCCCTACAGTAGTCACAGTTACCTCACACTGGTAACTGGTCTTGCAGAACTTTTACCGAGACACTGTCCCTGACCCAGGTGGTGGCTGTCCCCCACACCTGGCATGAGCCACACTGCTGGAGGAGAGGACCTGCAGAGCATCACTTCACGGCACCCAGCAGAGCAGATGGCTCCAGGTCTGGTGGGGTTTACCTCTTATGACACTTTGAATTCACAAGCTTGGAGAATCTCATCTCCTCTCGAGGCAAAACCTGTCTGGATGTCTGTCTCTCTTCAGGTAATTACCTTCTCAGAAATTTGAGGGAGAGAATGCTGGTGATTGTCTTCTGCCTTCTGGCTTCCTCCTTATGCAGGCCTTGGCCCAGTTGAGGCCAAGGTTAATGAAACACACCCGAGGAGTGAGTGTCTGGAGACATCTGCCCAGGTTTGTGCACACTTCCCTGTGCAGCTCAGCTCTGTTCGTTTGTGATCATGGAGTCAGAAGTGAAGCACTCTATACAAATGCAGCCTTTCAGCAAGTTAAATGCAGCTGCAGTA
Source organism: Oriolus oriolus (assembly GCA_013400235.1). Lineage (NCBI taxonomy): Eukaryota > Metazoa > Chordata > Aves > Passeriformes > Corvidae > Oriolus > Oriolus oriolus. Next base: position 1,656,881 of record VXBT01013021.1, on the reverse strand, counting down.
GTGGTTCTGGAAAACCTCTTCAGTTTGACCTAAGATAAACAAATATGGTTGTTTAAGTATCCTCAATGTTTCCTTATACTTACAGTAGGAAATACCTTGGATACTGAGGGCAGTTAAAACAAATCTTAGTTATCTAAGGCCTCTGGCAAGTCCCTGAGTTTCTGAGCGAGCTAAGCCACTTCCTAGGCATGAGGTGTACCAAGCTTCATTTTATGGTCATAAAAATAAACTTTAAGGACCTGAGCTATGAACTGTCATTCACAAAGTCCGACTGAAGTGACATTATTCACCTGATACTCCTGACGAATGTCTGCTTCCTGCTCTGGAAGATGAGCAGCGTGTTTCCAATGAGCTGGATTCCTGACATTGTATTATTTAAAAGCAGGAAATGCTCATTTGGCTAGGTTCAGCATCATACCAGCTTTCCCATGCAAGGCTATATCTGGAACCCAAACACTGCAATAAGGCAGGAATCATTATATGTTATTTTTTTTCAAACAGCCTACACAGTAAGAAGATGGTAGTTATCTCAGCCTTCCCTTCTTTTTAGTATGCAATTGTGGTGGCGTGCTTCCCCCATCTCAGCTTGGCTGCTGAAATGGCAGCACACCAGCTCCACGCTTGGAGCCATCCCGAGAAAATGTTCTGCTGCGGCTTTTAACCATTTAGCTGTGAAGCTCCCGCCGCTTCCACCGTTCCTAACTGCTGGGGTGAAGCAAGGGTTGCCAGTCCTTGTTTATAGCAAGCGTAATCCGTTCCACTATTTATACTGTACTCATCACAGAGCACTTTGCTGTATGAAATGGTCACAGTTATATTTATACCAGTACAAAAACAAAGTCGTCACAAATCGAGGAGGCGACATTCAGAGTAATTTTTCCGTGCTACATGATGCTGTTTCTTTGGCAATTGAAACTTTTTTTGGGCAGAGTCACTCTCTTAGGAAGAAAATACAGCCTGCTGTAAATCAGGAATCCCACCAGTATTTATCTGCACTTGTTTTTTCGTCTTGCATGAAGGAAATGCAACTATTTAGTTAAGTAACCTCTACCAGTTGCTACCTTGGTACAAATATGCAGGGCTGCCAGCAAAGTCCATGGAGTTGTCTTAGTACAGCTAAAAGCAGGGTTTGATCTGCTTTGCCACAGGTACGAAAAATACCTTTTAACATGCTAAGGTATGTGTCTGGCCAGGAGTTGTTTTCAAATGCATTGTCCCTGGAGTTCCCACAAAGTAAACAAAGCTCAATACGCTCAGTCCTGAGGTGCAAAATAACCAGTGCTGTGGGATCCAGCTTTTCTCCATGCTGGTGTCACCAGCAGGGTGCTCCCCCTGCCTTGTTCCCAGCAGGAGGCTGGGAAGAAGGGACTCAGGGAAGATTTGCAGTGCCCTGCCTGCCATATTTGACAGAGATCCTTTACAGGGTAGATTGTTTACTTAGTTGTCATTCTCATTAAACTTAGTTTGATATTATTAAATAAATCACCCCAGGTTGGGTGCTTTTGAGATCTGAAAGACCAAATGACTTCATTGCCAGCAAAGAAGACCCATTCACATTCCCAGTTTCTCCTGCTTGCCAGCCTTTCCATGCTCACATGGTGCATGGAGGTCAGATCCATGCACAGAGGCCAAGCCCCAGCCTCCCTGAGCTGGTGCCAAGGGCAGTGTGAGCAGGGCCACCCTTTCCAAGGCACAGAGCCTGAGGAAACCTTTCTGCCAGTGTTCTCTGTGGCCCCACTGCTTTGAACTGCCATGGACATCCACGGCTGTGAAACGGCTCAGCCTTGCCCTGGCCACATGGGTACAGGTCCCCAGCCCTTGCCAGGAACTGTGGGGTCCCCACTGCTGGCTGCCTGCAGGGGCAATGCAGACAGTGGAAGTTGCAGGACATTACCGCCCCACTCAAGATCAAAGAATCATAGAATGGTTTGGGTTGGAAGGGACCTTAAAGATCATCTAGTTTCAACCCCTCTGCTGTGGGAGGGACACTTTCCACTAGACCAGGTTGCTCAGACCCCCATCTATCCCAGCAAGGATGCTTGCTGGGCTTACAGACATCCTCAGAAATGGGGATTATTTGTGGTCATTCAATAAGCAAATGCCCTGGCTCAGCATGTGGAGTCCAAAAAACACACGTGGAGATTGCCCAGTGCTGAGGACATCTGAAGCCTGACACGTGACAGAAGTACACGTGTGGGGTCCAAAAGAAATGTCACCATCTTCACCAACACTTGGTCTCCTCCGAGCTGGCATTGTTGTGTCTCACAGTAAGCTCCTCTGCCTGGCCTGCATAGTGCAGAAGAGCCTCCTCCCAAATACTCTTAGAACTGCTCCTCGCTGCTGCTTAATGCCATTGGGAGTGATCCATGGAGCTCCAGTGCTACGGCCATACAGCATGGCTGGATTAGCAAATGGAAGCTTTGTTTTGAGCTTTCTGAGCTTTCTGTAATAAAATACCATGCTGCTAGGGCACACAGGCTAGCTAGGGTTTCACTGCCCACTTAAGGAAATGAGGGCAAAGGGTGATTAAATATTAAGTGAGATGCAAGATCTGAGCAGATGCAGTTCATCTGGTAACCTGAGTATGGGCTGGAGGTAAATGTGGCTTCTGAGATACCTGAGAGGGTGCTACAGCAACCCATCCTGGCCAGCAAGAGGAGCTTTGGGGTTCCTCCATCAGTTTTTGGTGCCAAGAGACCTCAGGGGTGACAGGTGTGGCCATGGAGGGAGACCAAGATGAGGATCCCTGGAATATCTGTATCCTTTTCTGTTTAGCTTTCCACCTCTTCTGCAAATCAAACATCATTTCTGGTGGCAGTAGACTCTCAAGCAGGCTACACTGACATCAAGCAGAAGATATTAATGAAAAAAAACAGAAAAGAGATTAGTGATTAGTGCAGAAACTCCCCCACCACTCCGCCACAGGATGAGCCATGTCCTAAAGCCTCTCCTTCAAGCAAAGCTGCTGCCGACAAGAAAGTTATTTACCTTCCTTACAGTGCAGAAAGGAAGCTTTTGCTCTGTGTGTGTCCATCTGCACACACGTGCCCGTGGGCCTCCCCATGCGTACGGGCACATAGACACAGACAGCTCCTTCCACAGCAGCACATTTTCCAGTGGGTGCTGGCTCCCAAGCTCACTTTGGCATTAGCAATGGGCAACATTGAATTATTTCCTCACCACTCCCGTTAGCACCTGGCTCTTCTTGAGGAGGATCCACACCTTAGCTGCTGCTACCTGGTCAGGTGCAAATGCTGCAAGGGCTCTTGCTCCGCTCCCTCCCTCCCTGGTACCAGCATGGGCAAGTAAATCTGGATAAATCAAGGCTCTTTCCTTTCTGAGACCCTTAGGCCAACATTTTACAGCTCTTCTAGTGATTTTAATTTCCATAATCCCCCTTATCCCATACTCCCTTGGAAACACTTAAAGATGTTGGTTTTTTCTGATATAATCTATGCCAAAGCTTGGTTCCTTTATGAGGACAAACTGGCAATGGAAACACTGACAGCTATACAGGGAAATATTGTATTGCTTAAAGAACTTTATTTAGATTTCTCCATTGCAGGGAGAGTTGTTTGTTGATTGGGGTTTATTTTGTATTTTGGACGGTGCTAAAGACGCCATAAAATTAGGCGCCATAAAATAAAAAAAACCCAGTATTATTCTAGTGATTTGTACACTGCATGTTCATGTGCCTTCAAAATTAAAAGAAATCATGATAAAACTAAGCAAATAAATAGTCTTGAGAGGACTAATCCCTTTCCTCCATGCTCCCAGCAGCCACCAAAGCCAGCGGGGATCCCAGGAGGGCAGGAACGGCAGAGCCCGGGCTGAGCGGCGCGGAGGATGCTTGGGGCGGCTTTGTTGCTCTGCCGTGGGGATATTAGCGTTTCTGGCCAGCTGACAGCACGTGTGGCGAGCGTAAACATTTGGCTCCAGCAAAGAGATGCAGACGAGGGAGGCAAGTTGTGCACAAGATAAAAAGGGTTCTTGTGGCAGCACCCGGCCGGTCACGGGCGCACAGCACCGTCGGGGAGAAGAGGGCACGGGCAGAGGGCACAGGGAGATGCAGCCATCCGGGGAGGGACAGGGGTTTTGTAGTGGAGCAGGCACTTGCTTGATGCTTTGCAGCCTCCTGGGGTCCAGGGAGAGTTAATAAACCGTGGAAATGCAGCACTGGGGGCACATTGGGGGGCTGAGGAAGGCGCTCAGAAGCGGTATGGACGATGCTTGCAGCACCGCTTTTGATCGTGTTGTGTTTTGCATCAAAACAGCGGCCATTCTCCAGGGACACGGGGGGGGCGGGGGGGGGGGGGATAAGTGGGTAAAGAGCACCCAGGGCTCCGCTTTACAGCTCTTTCTGAGCAGGCCAGCTGTCCACGCTGGTTCAGGCTTAATTCATGCTCTGGGTTCATTACAACAATCTTTTAAACCTGGAGCCTTACCCTGTACCTCCTCAGCCACAGCAGTACCCCTGTGCTGCTCCCTGGGGCCAGTGAGCCTTCGGGCTCTTATTTCTTGAAGGGCCAAGCAAAGGAATTTTGCATTTTTTCAGCCTCTAATCCAAAAAACCGAAAAATAACTTTGTAAATATTTTAAAAATACCTTGAGGCCTTAGGCAGGCTGAGGAGCAAGGTGCTGTTGTGCCCAGGGGTGTCACAGACCTCTCTGGCTGGCTCATGGTGCTGCCGGATGGGTGTTGTGTGCTGGCTGCTCTCCTGCGGCTGCCGCACGTGCTCGGGCATGTGTGCGAAACGGGCTAACTTGGCTTTTCCTTCTTCTGGATGTTCAGCATAAGCAGGGAACAATAAAATGCAATTTTTCCACAGGGACCAGAGGAAACAAATTACTGCCCGGGTGTAGCTGAGGGCAGAGTCTGGCGCATTATTTTCTGTGTAGTAATTCCCACGAGGCCTTGTGGAAACCCAGCTTTTTTTTTTTCCCCTTCTCATTTTTCTGCTTCCTTAAACTTTCCAAAATACTCTGCTGTAACATATTTTCCTCAGTCACATGTGTTAGGGAGGAGAGAAAAGGTTAAATTCTCCTTTCGTACTATAATGTAATTCATTTCCTGTTTTTCACAACTGTCTAGACACAGATCTAACGAGCATTAACCCTGAATCCCACCATTGGGTTAAAAATAGAGGCTTTAAATATAAAAGTGTGTGGTAAGAGTAAGATTGTAGGTTTCTACCTACCACCAGGAGACAGCACTTTTAAATGAGAACCATTTAATTAGCTGTAAGTAACAAAAAAAAATTACTTCAGTTTCAGAGGTTTAAAACAAAGGCTCCTGGTTGCTTTATATATACCAGCAGCAACACAGGCCCTGCTGAGTTGTGGCACAGACAGGTTGATTCCCCCTCAGGAGTTATATTTGTCTGGATTTACACCTCCAGCTATATAAAAAAAGAATAAATTCCACTTCAGTCAGAGAGCTATAAAAAGATTGGGAAAAAGTAATTTAAGGGAGAACCAATGTTGAAAACCATGGTCAGCTTCTGATGGGAGACCCAGGGACAAAATGTCCAAGGGCCCCAACCCCAGCTGAAGAGGGTGCCCCAAACCCCAAGGGAAAAAGGGATGGCCGTGGTACCAAGGGGCACCTCATGCTGGGAAGGCAAGGCCACAGAGCACTGGGTCCCAGCCCAGCCCAGCGCTGGAGTGCTTGCAGTCATGACCAGACCCAGAGGGGCTCTCTTCAGCTTAGGCTGGAGGCTGGCCCCAGGTTAAGCCAGGCAATTGCCCCCCGTGGGTGTGCAGCCTCTTCTGACACTTCCCACCAGCTGGGCTGCCACACTGGAGTGGGAGGAAGGAGAGAAAGAGATTTCTGGCTTGGAACACAAGCTAAACCCCTCATGAAAGTGAGAGTTTTGCCTGTGGAGGCAAAGCAAGGAAAAGCAAAACTGTGGCCCACCCCAGCTTGGCACAGCGTGCAGACAGGGAGCGAGGCAGCTTCTTGGCTGACAGTTTGTTACACACACCTTTCACATCAGAGATTACCCACAGAGACATCATATTTTATGTACTTCTAGAATAAAAATAAATGCTGGTGAGAATTATCTTAACCCAATGCTTAAAAGCCCTGTTAAAAAAAAGCTAAAATTCCTGGTGTGCCGTGACGAGGAGGAACTCGCATTTCCTGCTCTGACTGTGTTTCTCTGTCTACGAACACAAATCCCATGGGGTGGTTTGTTTATTTATCCCGTGAAGCTGGGAGTGGGTGTCTTTCCTGTCCCACCACCTACTTCCAGCCATTGCGTGAAAGCAGCAGCACCTCTGGGAGCTCTGGGATGGCCCTGGCACCTCAGCTGCAAACCTGTGGGTGCTGCTGTCTGCATTCGAGGTCTGTTCTGACAAGGACTGAAATTATCCAAAGAAAACATATTAAAAAGACATTTGTTTGTTTTCAACTAAAAAAGTGCAATATACTATGCATCAAGAATGGTGAAGAGTGAACTGGTGTCCTTCCAGCTTAGGGAAGGCCTTTGAACCCACATGAGCTATTTATAGAGCCTTTTGGAAAACAGCTCTTTCCAATTTCTGCAATTTTGATTAAACTAACAGCTCAGGTTTTGTCAAAAATAAAGCAATCCCCTGCATTGTTCACTGGGGTTCACCACTGTAAAGCAGAGAAGCAGAAATGAGGATTAGGGAAAGGTGGGGCAAAGCAGAGTCATAATTTTAATATTCATTGTGTAAGAGGCTTCCAAAATGCTTTTTGGCCAAACTGTACTTCTTTTATTAGGCTCTAAGACAGACAGTGAGGGCACTCCAAGGAAGTATACAGGGTGACTCGTTATCATTGATCAAGGCAGACCCTCATCCATGTTTCAGGATGCCTCTCCCTCTATCCCTGAGTGCACTTAAAAGGGTGGAGGTGCTAGCAGCAATAACATGAAAATGGGGCCCAACATACTCCTAAAAACCCAGAATTCCCCTTAAAGGATTTAGTTTCAGCATATTTAGTCTATTAAAATAAGTAGAACTTACTATTTTCAAAAAAGTTTTTATAAGAAATGTGTCTTAACTATAGCTTTCTCTTGTTTAAAAGGCTCTGTGATCTTGTCCCATCCTGTGTTTCCAAAGACTTGTGTCTGGGTGGTGCAACCCTCTAACTGCAGACCCGAGTCACAGAATAACTACAGAGACTTAGGAAACCACTCAAACATACCTCATGTGACAGTGCAAATGAGATTGAAAACAAAACATCTGCATTTTGTACTTATTTCCACAGCTGGCATAGCTTTCATGAGGCAAGTAATCCTGTTTTACCATGATAACTTCTCCTGTTCCAACCAGAGGCACATTTCATTTGCCTTCTCAACTGCTTTTCCCCAGTTTATCAGGAGCGCTTTCAGTGGGCTCCTACTCACGTTCCCTCTGAGCAGGAGCCTGGGTCAGACTGTTTGCAGTCCTGACACTAATGAGATGCGATTCTTCCCCACCCCCAAAAAAAAGATTAAAAGTCACTCAGGTAATAGGTCTAGAAAAACACCAATATTTTGTAAGCCATAAGTTGGAGTTGAAGGTCTCAGATCAGTGTGAGCACTGGTGATCTCTTTCGGGACAGCAATCATTCCTGTGCTGTGGGCAAGTACAGATTCATGAGCACAAGTGCTACCATGGGAGCACTGTTTCTGTTAGAAGCGAGGGCTCATTTCCCTTTGAGAGATGATGAAGCAATAACTCTATCTGGGATCGTCTTCTGTGACAACGAGCCAAGTTCTGGATGTTCCTGCAGAAGAGTCTTTGCTTACAGTCATCAGAAGCTCAAGGCTGATAAGGTCACCACCTTGGAAGCAATGAGACAATCAACTCTGTGGTTCACATTGTTTGAACATTTATTGCAATTCAGTGTCAAAAATGTTTTACAAAAATACTGTCTGCACAGAACAGCTGTAAAAATCAGTTGAACATGCAAGGGAAGAGGAAAAAAGTGTGCAAATTTATAATGGAAGGATTTTAACCACACAATAATATTAAACAGAAGTCTTATATAAGGGATGCCTTTCACTTCATATCATCTTTAGTTACAACTTGAAGGAAAAATAAAACAGAACACACACTCTCTTCCATATATAAGTAGGTATTTATAATTACTGTAGATTAGTTCCTAAAGATGAGCATATCTGCTATTTCAAATTAAAATGTTCTCTTGGTAACTGACATGTTAGCATTCTGTGCAGCACGGGATGGCTAAAGAAAGGCAAATTCCACCCTTAGTTGCCCTCCCAGGAGGAGAAGCAGCAACACTTGGTCACTGGAGAGGGAATTTCTCTGGTGTTAAGAGTGTTTATATACTAGAGACTGCTGCATGTGTCAAGGACAAGATGGATTTGTTCTCCTTAGGGCCAGATCCTGCAAAGCTGATTTGCTACTAACAAAATCACTGGAGGAAGACCCTGGATAGAAATTAGGTGCTGGTAAAGACTCAGAGCCCGGCAGCCACATTCCGACAGCTCTATGAATGGCTGACCACGGCTTCAGAGCCTGTAACCAGTATCATACAACCAATGAGCTGAGAAAGCAGCACAAGCAGAACACCAGAGTCCCAGACCTTGAAGGAGAGATTGAGTGTATACCAGCCTGATCAGCCATCAGCTCCACAGGACCTGTGCTTGTGCAAACAGGCCAGCTACAAAGAGGGGCATTTTAATTTAAAGCTATGTCTTTTTTGCAAGGTGCTGATCTACAAGGAAGCTGTGCAATATGTTTGTAAGGACAAACGCAGAGGAAAACGCTGGTTTGCTGTACCAAGCAGGAGATCAGTGTGAAAAGCACATCTGATTTGTTTGCTACACAATAGGATTTGAAATGTTCCTGCTCTAAATGAAATTTTAGCAACAAAGGGCCAAGGAATTTTCTGGGCAGGAAAAGCTGATTTAGTACCTGTGTATGTTCTAGAAGGTGACAGCTTCACAAAAGTAATTGGAGTCAAACACAGATGGGAATACAAACAGTTAAAAACCTAGGGCAAAGAAAAATAATATAAAATATATTCCCATATACAGAAAGTGGCAGGGTGCAATTAAATGCTTACATACAAAGCAATGTCTTCAGAGCAATACATATATTCCTAATCACTTTACATAATAAAGGATCTAGAAACTCCCACAGTTAAAAAAAAGAAACCCAAAAAACCATAAGAGGAGGTACACACGCTTTATGATCAAACTTCAGCATACCATAGTTAGTATAAATGGCTTAAGGTATGTACAGCTGAAATCGTGCCTCTTGAAATGGCCACCACATCGAAAACTGGCCTCTTCTAGAAAGCTGAAACAGAGATCTCTGGGATCTCTCCCTTCCTAAGGCTCCTCCCTTGCATGGCTCTATTTTTCCTCTTCACAGCACTATGTTTTATGCTGTTGCACTAGTTAATACTTCCTCTAAAGACAATGAGATTTCCATGGATATGCTGGCAAGAGAAAACCCCAAAGAGAGGAAGAACTCTCCTTTTCTAGTATAAAAACTGATGCACATCTAATGGAAATGCATCAACTAGGTGATGGAAGGTGAAATGTCATTTGAAAAGAACATTCTACTTCCAAAATACAAGCAAAAGTCTGTTTTCCCCTTCACAATAGCTTTGCCACAATTGTCTTAAAATAAAGAGGTCCTTTTTGCCTGAGAACAGCCTTAAACCATCCCACGTGGAAGCCCCTGATATCACCTTCAGTTTTGTTACTCTGCCATCCTCAGCCAAGCAGATGCCTTTGCACAGTTAAAATACTGATTGCTTTGTTTATTAATGGTTAGAATAAGGTACTTGGATGCAACAGCATTTTGTTTTAAATACAAACCAAGAGTACTGAAGTCACTACAACATCTCCCTGTACCAGCCACTTGAGAAACAATGAGTCTCCAAAGAGACCAAGGCCATCTTTGACAATTGCTGCAGCAGGAGGGTAATGATTGAGGCAGTAACTGAATAAGGCTTATTCTGTTTCTTTTTGTTTAGTCTGTTTTGTTCTGTATAGTAGTTGCTTGGTTCACTGCTAGTTTGGATGCTGACAGCAATATCCCAAGACCTCACACCAAGCAACAGACAAGTGTCTATGTATAACAAATCATCTTCAGCACTTTGACCCTTACAGTGCTAAGAAATAAAAAACACAGTAATTGAAGTAAGTTTTGTAAATAGGAGCCTCAGCTGCACATTACATCTGTTGTCAGTATGACCCATGCTCTCTGGGCAGAAGAGGCCAGTGAAGGGTTGATAGAGGCGATGGCTGGAGCCAAGACATTCCCAAATTGCAGCTCAACATTGAGAATTTCCATCTCCTTATGCAAGGAATGCAATGGGCCAGATTCAAACCTGAGCTTAAAATTCAGTCAGTGCCACAGTCTCACAGAGGGTAAGTGCTAAGCACAGATGCAGAGTGGGCAGAATGCTGCAGCATTTCATACCAAAATACTGTTGCCTCTCCATCACAACAGGTTGGCTCACCATGGGTGGCAGAGGCAAAACTACAAAACAAACCAACCCCAAGTCAGAGCCAGAAACAGAGGATGCCAAGGGGCACAGGTCTTCCCACTGCTGGAAAAAGGAGCTACAGGACTCTCCAAACTCAGTGGCAATGCTTCACTCACTTCACTTGCAAGTTTCTGTCCTTAATGCCCTCACTCACGAAGCCAGATTTCAGCCTTGTCTACCCGCTGCCATCAGTGTGGGAAGGAAAACAGAAACTGGCCTCCTTTACTCACAAACATCCCCCAAACAAGCACAAGTGTATTTTTCCAAGGTAGCAGTTTTTAAATCATTTTCAGTTGACATGAGTATGATCAGCAGGCTTATGCTTTCCATCAGCAGTCAAACTGATGAATGAGGCATCAACACCAAGATCAAGCTCGTTATCCTGCATGTGTTTTCCCCACATTTCTGGAGAGTGACAAGCTCTGAGCCATGGCTAAGGGTGGCACAGGCTCACACAGCTCTCTGGAAGAGCAAAAACTCGTGATTTGCTGTTAGGCGGCTGGAGAAGGGCAGTTCTTGTCAGCATTTTCCTTGTTTTCCTCCCCTCTTCCCACTGCTCCATCTAGAGGCAGCTTTTTTCCCTTTTCACATCTCTACCAAGAGTATGCAAAGTTATTTAGTTTGCAAAAATGCACATACTGTCATTTTAAAATACAAACAGCTGCAGAAAAGTGTTCAAAGTCAGTTATAAAAATGTAAAAAAAGGAACAGCATATTTAACAATAATTAACTCAAGTAGTTCTTCCTGAATTGTCCTGAGTACTCCTCTTCCTCACAATTTTTGTACATAGTCACACACAACCCACTAAATATTTACCCTTCCGAGGTATCCTGCTTACATCATGCACAGAGAAAGTGCTATACAGGAAATCTACTGGCAAACAGCAAAAAATTTCCACTGCAGGTTTTCAGATTGCTGTGTATGAGCTGGATTCTTCAAGCTCCACTGTAGAGAAAAGTGAAGCATTGCATGCAACAGAGGAGACAGTGAGCCAGATCACAGCCACAGTGATGCAGCCACTTACTCTGTGGGACTGAAAATTTAGCTCTAGGTTAGGGTCAGGAGATTCCATAAAGCAGCTCAGCACTGGAAGCAGAAGACTAGGGTCCTTGGGTCTTTGCCTCTGGCATGGAGAAAGAACCAAAGATGTCAAGTGCCATGTTGGAAATCCCTTGCTTACCCCAGTGCTGACTGCTAAGTACCAATCACTCCCTAAGCTCCAGGGTTCTGAAACTAAACATTTGCTGCCAGTCTTCCAGTGAATAAAAATGGCATCATTTCATGAGATTCAGTGGCCCAGTTCTCCCTATATTTTATCAGCTCCAATATGACTGAATTCACTTGACAGCATTGGGAATACAGGGCACTGTGTATGTTGGAAAACACGGGCTTGAAAAAACAGATTCTAACCTCATTTAGGATTTCAACTAGTGCAATTAACCTAGTGAAGTGGGTAAGAATTTACCTTGTGAGATTAAATCCAGTCCTTTGTTTCTCTATCATAGAACTTCCTCCCTTATAGATAATGCTCATCCTTGTGTCTTCTCTCTTCCCATTTGCTTAGTCTTTCATAAAACCAACAAATTAAAAGAGGATGGAGTAAAGTCTTAGGTATTTATATGGTGCCTATCATCTAGGCATTCAAGCACTGAGTAGAGCAAGAAAACTAATATAAAGAGGTAAGCATTAATACAAGAAAAGATGCTTACTATCACAAACATTTCCCTTTAAATCATTGTACAAAATACAAAAGTTCACATTGTACACTGGATTTTTGTTTGAAAGGTACTCTATCTATTAGAGGTAGAAAGTGGTATATTGTGATTCTGTCTCACAAGTAGGCTAGAGTTCTATCCTAAGTTATTTCAGCATGTGTCCTTTTAAAAGCACGAAAGTATTATTAAACTTGTCACAGGGATATTTTTCATAAATATTTCTAAAATGTCATATTTATAAATATGTATGCTAAATAAAACCAGATGGAGGAACAGTTCAACAGTCCTAGCCTCATATTGCTTTCTCTCTATTAGAAACAAACCAAAAGAGTTCTCAAATGGATGCGGGGCAAATTCATTTTTAACTTCTAAAAACAAAAAATGAAGGGTTTTTTGCCCTGTATCTTGTACTGTGATGATAAAAAAGGGACTGTACAACACGCTGTATTTATACACCAGTCCTACAGAAGTCTGTATTCCTTGAGGGCTGCGTGTCAGTGAGCAACTTCACCTTTCATCTCCAAGATCCTCTTGTTCCTTGACTCAGGAGCTTCGAACAAACATGAATATTTACACTATTTACAAATGGAGTGTCCAAGCTCTGTGACAAAGTGTCCTGTAGGAATCTCATAAGCTGCAGTGACCCAAGTTCAGAACCTGAACAAGTTGATAAACTCCTGTGGTGAAAGAGAGGTGGAGCAAGTCTCTGGGTTGTTGGCTGTGCAGGGGTGATCAGTACCCTGGGAAAGGAGAAAACAATTCTATTTAGAGAGGCTGCAGAAAGGGTGCCAAAGCATCAGCCAACTTAGCACTGCCCCTCTGCCAGACATCCCATGTGCAAATAGATAGAGCAGAGCCCAGAATAACAGACAGCTCAGAACTGGGCTTAATATCTTAGGGGCAAGTCATCAAAAAAAGAAGCAGCGAAGATCCAGTTAATTTTCTTCCCCTCTTCTGAGGGAAGAGAGGCTAGAGCCTACCATCAGCTACAGGAGTTTAACTCCCGAGACGTGCCTTGCACACCACCACAGTGGTAAGCAGATTTTTGTCCTGGGCCGTTTTGCAGCCATCAGCTTTCATTCCAGCTAATCCTGTTGCCAAGACCTCCACTTCCATGTAATGGGTAGAGGAAGCTGCTGCCAGTGCTAAAATGATTTCTTGCAGGCAGTCCTAAAACATGCCCATCTTCCAACCCTCTGGCCCCAATGGACACTACTCATGTTCAAGATAAAGATGAGATCCTTGAAGCACAGAGGAGAAAGGGTCTTAATAGCTGAGGGAGAATTAAGATGTAGGAATTCACAAGGCTATGCAGGCAAAGGAACTGCAGCACCCTAAACCAGCTGCAATCAGAGGAAGCACTGGATGCCCCATGGCTCCTGCCCCAATCAAGTCTGTCCCACCAGCACCTCATACCTTCCAGGAAAGGATGTGGCAGTGCCTGCACAGCTGCAGTGTGTCACCATACTGCTCCTTCCGTGGGTAACACCTTATGAGCTTGAAGTACATCTTCTTCCAATCCAGCTGTCCTTTGTCAGATAAGATCAGACGTTTGCGAATCTTAAAGAAATGATACACACAATTATAGCAGGTCAAAAAATTATTTGTTCTGTTCAGCTCATGACGTTTTCTCCCTCGCATATCAACCTTGCCAGTCCCAAAGCAGTTCCCTTGCAACAGCAAGGAAGCTCTTACTTTGAACATCCAGCTATAAGCATTTTCCTGATAGGAACAGCCTCACCCAATACCATTATGAGGGTCTATTCCCAATTAATGAACTTCACTGTAGGAAGCCTGAAACCCTGGGAGCTATTTCCTATTACTTTGGCCACTCTTTCTGGCTGGCAGCATGGCAAGTAGAGTTGCATTTAACAGTTTTAAAAGTTGAGGTGTTTTTCTCTAAGAGACAGTGATTTATCACATTAGCTTGGGAGACACCTGTCTCTCTTTTAGGGTTCATTAGTTGCAGAGGCTAGATTTTAATTTACTTAATAATAGAAATAACTCCTCCAGAGTCACTTCCAAAGTCAGATTCAGAGTGAGTAAATAAAGCCAAGTCAGCAGAGAAATCTAGCACATGGTTCTTGAAGTGCAGAGGTCTAGTATAAACACCCTAGACATCCACCCATGAACAGAGAGGGATTTTGGTTTGTTTGCTTTTAAGTTTAGATGATCCCAGATGATTACCAGCCTGCCAGAGATGTTTACACAGGTACAAAGTGGGTAGCAGTTCCACATACCATCCTGTCACTCACAGAACAGCTCAGAGGGGATTTCTTGCTCTAAAGGGCAAGAGAGTACAGCTCATGGACCACATCCACAAAGATTCTCTGCGAGGGTGTCAGTCCCTGGGACATCAGGGTGATTGCTGGAGCTTGCCTGCACGTTTTCCCTGCACACGTGGGGCAAGGAGCAACTGCAAGTCATGCAGTTGTTCCCACCTGGATTAAGATTGAAGTTCAGTGTATGATTAATTCCTCAAGCTCCTATTTCAGGAATCATTGCCATGGCATGTAAAACCCTCTATATAAATCATCTTCACAGCCATTCTCATGCCAGCCTATATTATCAGCTTGCGGCACAGTCCTCAGATCCAAGAGACAGCCAAGTAAGAGAACACACATGGCAGGCACTCTTTCTGTTGGGGTACACCGAGGAACCGATGGCAGTTTGCCCCTCCTTGTACCTGTCTGTCTGTGAAGTGGTACTGGCACAGTTTCTTCCACAGCAGCCGGTCTTCGCTGAGCACTTGCAGGTCGGGAGCCACCTGACCCAGGCTAACCAGGTCCCTCCCATCGCTCAGTCGCTGCATGATGTTCAATTGTAAACACAGCGGCAGGTCGGTGAAAGTGGTTCCTTTAAAGGCAGGCTGGAAGAGACAGGCAAAACTGAGCTCCCAGAAAGCTGAAAACCTAAGAAATCCTAGCTTGCAGCAGAGCTACTGCTTTTTAAAAACTTCTTTACACAGAGAACAAAGCAGGAGTTCCCTCTTCTTAAATAAAGGAGACATACTACATAGAAATACTTGACCTTCTGCCCCAAAACATTTTGAGATAACCTCAAGGAAGAGGACATGTATCTGTAGTACAATAATTAGAGCTGGAGTCCAAGCCTCGTTCTCCCACGTTTTTGTCCACTCCACATTCACACTGGGAGACTCTGCTCTGTGAAGCATCACCATCAGCTTTCACTACAGCAGGACACTGGCTGTATCATGGTATCAGCTATTGACCATCCAGGTCTCTCCATCACGAGGCAGATAGGCATTACTTCTCAAGTTCAGCTTCAGTTGCACACATTGCTGGGAATCTCACGCTCTTCTGACATGTGTTTTAGCTTATGTCATCACAGGATCTTGCTGCAACCACAGCAGTGGCTGGTGAATACCCACAGCAGGATTGTTCCCTGCTTGGCTTCCCCGGTCACTGCTGGCAGGGCTAACTTTTCCTCTGGGAACACTTGAAGGACCTGCCCCTTTCCCACAGGCTGCAGCCCTGGTTTTCCAGGCTGTTCAGCCACAGAGAGAGAAGGGACCCTGATCTACCTTTGCTAAGCCTCCACAGCATCCAGGATTGTTTTGCAAGTCCACGTGGGGCACAGCTCCAGGACAAATTGACCACAGTAGATCTGCATGTCCTGCACTCAGGGGAAATCCAAGGTATGCACAGGAGGAAGGCATCAGCAGGGACCACAACCTGGGCTCCAGCTGCTTCAAAACCAGCCCCAGCCTTATTAAGGCAAACAGCAGCTTCTAGGATTGCGCCCCAACAAAGAAACAATGTTAGACAGATGTGCCAAGTTCATCCTTTACCCTGCACAGAGATGCTGCTATTTTAAGTTGCAGAGTCACAGCACCCGCCTCGTCTTTGGCAGAGCTATTAACTGTTTCAAACAAGCAGCACACAGCCCACCAGCAGCAGGGGAACACTGCATGAGGCTGCTTTTAGTCATGTGGTCCCATCTCCAGCCATCCCACGGCATGGGTGACTCCAGAGGAACAATAAGTACATCTGCACAGCAGCAGCTCCTGCCTCCCCTCCAGTGCCTCACTGCCGGCCTGCCCAGCCCAGCGACACTGCCCAGTACCTGCAACGACCAGAGCTTTTCAACCAAAACACCCATTCTGGCACCACCACCCACCAGGCAGACCTGACACAATTGCTCCCGAAGGAGTGAACTGCCTCTACCGGCTCCAGAGGACATTCCTTCCCATGACAGCCTGGGGCATTTTTTGGGGTAGGACAAATGCACTGGATCCCTGGATCACGTCCCACTGCTCTTCCTTGCCAGGCTGTATTTTGCATTCTTCTGCACTCTGTCTATATATAAACTTTGTTAGGGCACAACAGGCAAGAGTAAGCTCAGAGACTCTTGGGTCAAAAAAAAAAAAAACAAACCCAACCCAAAGCTCACACTTGTATCTCTTTCTGAAAAAAACCTTTGTGACTCCAGCAAATCCTTACACAGTTTCTGGATCAGGCAAAAAACTTATCTGCTACTACTTTTCCCTCAGTACTCTTTTCCAGGACTTTTCAAGCATTACTTTTTTTGGAGAAAGAACACAGATTAGACCAGTATGCTATCATTTTCTGGACAGAAGTTTATCTTTTTTTAAAAAAGCAGCTGTAGCACACACAACACTATGCAAGGTTGGTTTCTGGTTTTTTATTGATTTTGGTTTTTTGGGTTTTTTTAATGATTTAGGTCTTGGGTGTTGCAAGACATTTCCCCCTCCAAAAACACCACAAGCTCACTGCACCATAAGTAACTGGCTGCACAGAGCTGAGCTTCTTCCTTTCTCTGAATTCAGCTCATTTTGTTCCAGCTTGAACTGAAGTTATCTTCAGTGGTGTGAGGTTTTTTTGCAAGCTCTACATCTATTTTATTTACTTTAGAAAAAGTGTCTGCAAACCTTCACATAAATATGCATAAAAAGCAGTTCCATTCACAAAGCAGTGTTTTGATGTACTTTTGTCTGAATAGGCAGAGTTGTTCAAGACTACAAGGGGAACACCAATACAAATATCAGCACTGGGGGAAAGCTTTAGTATTTCAGTGGAGTAAGTATCCATTTGAGGTAGGGAAAAAAGTGCATATATAGTCCTGAGCAACTTATTGTTGGTATCCCTGCTTGAGCAGAGGGGTCGGACCAAATGACCTCTGGGGGTCTATTCCAACATCAAACCTTCTGTGAATGTGTGAAATGGAACAAGTTCAGATTTGATTCCCATGTAAAGCCAGGTTAGGAATTTATCATCTAACACACCCTTCCCATCCCCACAGATGCTGTTAAAAAAAAAACCAAAACAGATGTTGTGAAAGCAGGACTCATCCAGCTGGAATAGGTAGGTCCAGACTACTGGAAGAATCATTGGTATTTTCAGCCAGGAAGCATGAAGTTATGCAGCTATTTGAAATTTGCATTTAATTTACAGATTAAACAAATCTAAAAACCTCAACTATCTGATAAATAAGTTTTGAAGGCAGTTGCTCAATTTGAGAAAGCCTGAGTTGACTTTTCACACTGAGGCCTGGCCTCTGAGGCCTGAAGAGGGGGAGATGGTTTTCTGCCCAGCTCGGTTCACACAGCACTTCACAGCCATTATGGAGTCAAGCCACAGTCTGTGACCAGTAACCTCGAGCATGATCCTGGGTTATGTACATTGAGTTTGAATTACGGGAGTCAAGTAATGCCAGGAATGCATCCAGTTATTCTGGCAACTCCAGGTCCTTCCACTCTGTGCTTGCACTGGGAGTACAGCAGGAAGCAGTCACCCAAACGAGAGCCATTAACACAAAAAGGTTTCATAAAGCAGACAATATTTTTAGCTTTCAGGATTTGTGCTTACTCTGGTGATCTGAATGTTGTTCAGTTGCTGCTGCCAGTGGAGAATGCTCTCCATCCTGTGCACCCACATGTTGATGTTTCCAACCAGGACAGACTTGCCAACCCGTTGAACTAATGTGCAGAGGGATGTGTAGAGGGTCTGCAGCAATTCCCGTATTAGCCTGATGTTCTGCTGATCTTCAAGGACTTTGGAAGAACAGGAAAGGTTAGAAATGGGAATTGCCAAAATCCTTCTCTGAATTGACATGTTTCTCAGGCAAGTCAAGTTATTTGCAAGAACTTCACCGGCCAAGAGAGTCAGCCTGTGCTTTTCTTTTTAGAGGAAAGCACTTAAACATTAGCCAGTCACAGCAGGTTAGACAGCAGATGGAAAGAGAGCCTCCCAGGATAAGCAGATGAGATCTGCTATTTCTGCAGCACTTCCCATTTCCAGCCACTGGCAACCAGCCAGTTTTCCCCTCTGATACTGTACAAGAGGTTATCTATGTGCACCTCTTCCCCAGCTAATGTGCATTTCTCATTATGTTTAATAAGGGGGTGCTCTCCAGGCCCAGGCTTCAGTCACAGCTAAACATCCACGAGGGAAGTGCCACATGTCAACTACAATTCATTCCCCTGAACAGGTGAAGACACCCCTCCAGAGCAGTGGGAGTACTAGATACAGTACACTGCCAACAAGGCAGCAGCAGAGACTGCAGATACGCCTGGCTGAGGGCAGGAGCAGCCACATCTTCTGCAGTCAGAAACAGGACTCGGTAGGATGCTGCTGTTATGGTGGTGAGGAAAGCTGGAAAAGGAGGAGTCACCTCTCAGATACCTACCAGACTACAGACATTTCTTCCCCTCCCCCCAAGTCCTTCATTGAGGGAAAAGGAAGCAGAACTGCACTAGAGATATAAGCAGTGGTGCCCCTCTTCACCCATTTTGCACTGCCTGACTATTCTCGAGGATGTGGTTCATGAAAGTACATCAGATTAAATCAGACTCCCCCTCACTGTTTCCACTTCTTACCTTTCTGAACCACTTTTTCCAAAATGTTCATGTAGTTTTTCTGGGCAATGCCACTCAGTGACGTCAGCTGAGACTTTGCTATCAGCTCCAACAGCTGTGGATAAAAATAGAAGTTGCAAGCCTTAGAGCACAGAGATACCTTTCTAATCTTGACTCCTAGTCACATGACACAGCAAAACAGTCCGGAGACTTGTTTGCTGCTTGAAAATAAAAAGGAGACAGAACAACAGAGCAAAGTAATGCTAAGGGGAAGGAGAGCCAGGCCAAATAATAAAACTTGCATCAAAAAAGTGGTGGGGGTGGGGAAGGCATTTTAATTACCTTCAGTGAGGGCAGGGGAGGGGGTGGGAAGGGAACTTGATTTCATGGTTCAGAGATGCAGAGAAACCACAGAATGGTGCTTGGACTGACAGCTGCTATTCACACCAAGGGAACAGCAAACGGCCAACATCACCATCCTTCACTGGGGCATAAACAAGCAGTGTCATAAGGGAACACGAGCAAATGCCTGTTTGGATGGGGATATTATTGATGGAGCATTAATCAGAATCAGACTCCACAATTTACGTCAACTCTTGGGTTGCATGGGTTTTGTCAATGTTGTCACCACAACAGAAAGGTTAAGTACAGTATGAAGAACAAAAATCCTCCCCACAACAAACCCCTACTCCCCCAAGGTTTCCTCCCTTGTTCAGCTCTAACAAGAAACCACCTTTCCCTGTCTGCCTTGTTTACTTGTTAACCTCCCCTAATGAAAATCTTGCTTTTACTTTCGATAAGAATTTACTTCCCATCACTGACCTCCTGAGTCCTGAGCAAGCTGAACAGTGAATTTGGGCTGCAGTTGCTAAAGGAAGCATTTCCCACAGGGAAGGATGCTCTCTCCTCCCCATCTCTGTGCCACATGAACAGCTGTGGAAGTTTCCTATGGATCATGCTGTGCAGAACATGTGGCCTGTGATCTTACAAGCCTTTCTCCCTTCCCCCAACATTATATAAATGCACAGACTGTCCACGTGTCAGTCCATTTGTTTTGGATGTACACAGCCTTCTGTTTTAATTTAGAAAGGAAAGGAAAAACCTTTTATGCTACAAATCAATCAACACGTTGCCGCATGACCAGCTTATTAATCCTTTATCATCTGCAGCTCCAGTATCCCATTGCTGGCACCACAGAGAGTCCAGAGGAGGTGCAACAGCTTGTGTCAAGTAACTAAGATGGCTTTTGACTAGACTTGATAAGTCATGAGCTGAACTGTTTGCCCTGCTGTAAGAATGACAGGAATGTATCCAAAAAGTCACCGGCAGCTTGCCATGAAGCGGGAGCTGAGGGAGAGGTATTACTGCAGCCTGCTCTGCTCATCTGGGGCACTGGCATGTGACTGCCACTTAGGAGCAGTGAAGTCGCCTAGAGTGACCAATCTCTTCTTCTGTTTAATATCCAGGCCAACACCACCATCAGATGGCTTTGAGTTTACATTCTATTAATATCTTGCACCTCACATGACCAAAAAAAAAACCACCCTAAGATGAAAAAAGACCTGCAGTAACTCCTCTGAAGGGCAGGCTGCTTGTTTTCTTGGCTTATTTGGAGGAAACAGGAGATGCAGAAGAGCTGGGTAATATTTGGTGCACAAGCATCAGTGGATTTTCGGGCTATATCAGCTAAATGAGACCACAATAACTAAATACTCCTAAAAATAAGGCAGCTTGCAAGATGTTTGAAAAGCTTATAAAAGGTCTTTTCTTCATTCTTTTATACGAGTAGGTAGGAAAAAAACGCAACCAGTGTCCCATAGTAGTCTGTAATACTCTGCTTACCCTAAACTGTTTAGCCTTCAGACCTTTGATTATAGTGATCAGTTTGCCAGACTCCATCTGTACACTGGCCACACATGCACCCAGCTCAGCTCGTCTGTGCACAAACAACTGCTGTCTCCAGACTGCACCGTTCTGGAACTGGCACAGAGACAGCTTCCTCCAGGCTGGGTGTTAGCAATATTGTACCCATTACTAAAAACACCAAAATGCACGCGGTGATAAGCATCATGTAATGTAATACCAGAGGAGTTAGACGCTAGGGCCATTCTTTTAGAAGGACGAGGATAAAAATCTCAGTTCCTTGAAGATTGCTAAATTGATACAAAATTAATTTAGCTGAAGGAACAGATTCAAATTTGCCATGCCTGTGTTTATCAAGGTTCAATTTATGTTCGGTGAACCAGCTCAGATATCATGTGTCACCTCCCTCCTCCTACAGCAATAAACACAGGATGAAATTCCATATGAAAACTATGTTGTGAATACTTCTAGGGCTACTCCGCTCCCCAGAGACCATTGACTGAAGCAACTAGCTTGTCCTCCAAATCAAAAGACATGTTTTATTCTTCTGTGCTCAAATAATACACAAAAACCAGGTAAAGCAGTACAGTTCATCTGTGCCCCACATGCTCCTGTGCACTGGGGGTCTTTTAGTGTTGGCACAGGCCCCGAGTACGGTCTCAGTCAATTGATTAACAAATTGGGGTCTACAACAGTATAAAAAACAAATCAATGTTGTCACTTGCATAATACAGACTAAACCAGACCGATGAATTCAGATTAATGCTGAGTAGGGTAAAAAGACTAGAGAGCCGCAAGCGTGTGTTATGATGTGGCTGCGTTAAGTCCAGCCCACGCTCAACTGAGAGGGACAGATGGTAGGAGAGAGTGCACAGGGAAAGGTTAAGAGCAATTTTAAAAGGTCTGCTTTTCAAATACACTAAGTAATTGCATTCCAGCCAACTTCAACTGGAGCTGGGAAGTCTGCAACACCTCTAGAAAACAGATCCAAATTCACTCTTCCAACTCCTCAGAATTTGAGAAAGGTGACGTGGTAGCTCCACTAAAAAAGTCCTTCCCACACTCTTGCCCCTATTTTGTTTGCTAATCAGAGGTCTGCCAGAACTACAGAGAAAAGACAAGAGATGCAGTAGGCTATCCCAGAGCCTCTGCAAAGCTGGCAGAAAGCAGCATCTTCCACAGCAGGGTAGTAACCTGCTCACTTCCCGAGTGCAGCAGGGCTCCTGCTCAAATCACCAGCCATCAGTCTGGAGCAGGCAGTGCAACGAAGCCTCTCAGCCTCAGCAGTAGAGCAGATCCTTCTCCTCCCATAAGCACAGGATAAAAAATAGCAAACAGAACAGTGCCATGTGGCAGAGAAGTAGGGCCCCTGTTTCAGGGCCATGAAAACACTGCTGGGCACCCATGACTACTGTGTGCAGCATTGCTTAGACCTGCTACAGCCAGATGGCACTTTGGCCACAGTCTTGGTTCAGCACAGGAGTGTGCAGGCAGTGCATACCCCAAATAACCACTGCTGGGGCTTACAGCACACAGAGCCAATAAATCCTCAGCAGTCCTGCTGTGCTGAGCAGGAGGGTACAACCTTGACTCAAAAAGAGAGATGCTCTGTAGTGATTAAAATCACAAGTCTTAAACTACTGAAGGGTAAATTCCCGGCTCAATACCTCAAGCCAGCTACATGAAAGCTGGACTGCACTGTGTGTGGATCCATAAGGTCCTAATGGTTGGGGATGTGACTCCTCACATCTGGACTACTTAGAAAAAAGTATCACAATGAAAAATTCCTCCTCCAGCCCCACCTTGCTCTCACAGCCCTTCACTTTCTGTGGCTGAAATGTCACACTGGCTGTCAGCTGACAGGTGGAGCAAGAGCAAGGCGAGTTATAATGATTTACAGTGCAGGTGCTGACAGATCTCCATGAGACAGCATCCAGCTGATATTCTTTCAGGACAGCATAGATCCAGGACTCCTGGAGCTAACTGCTATTAAAACTTAAGAAATAAATTCAAGAGACTACTTTAGAAGGCTGCATACAACCTAGACCATGTTATTCCAGAAGAGCTGTGCCCAGGCAGCTTAACCTGACCTAAGCTTTTATGATCAGAAACAGCACCTTCCCTTGAGACTACACAACCATCATATGAGAAATCTCTTTCTGAAGAAGCAGCCTGCAAAACCTGTCATCTGAACACAGTGTTCCTGAAGGAGAACAAACAACTTCTGGGCTGTAGGCACCTTTGTCTCTGCTCCCATTAATTACGCTTACAGAATGCTTCAAGTCTTTTCATTAAATCTCCAAGATCAGAGAAACCAGGGCTGCTTCAGACCAGCAACAGTTTGGGTCCTCTGGGTCAATCACACACTTCCTTATTAGCCCTAAAAAGGGAACACTGATTGTTCTGTAACATGTAAGCAGATGCACTAATTTGAAGGATCAGCAAGGACCAAGTCATGGCACCAATATCTATAATCTGGCACTTCCAGAGCTGTACAAGCAGACCATCAAGAGAAGATTGATGTTGGAGGAAGATTTCTTCTGCTCCAGTTACATGCACTCACTGGCTCCAGCTGATGGTATGTGCCCTTAAAAAATACCAGCCAAGCTTCTTGCAGCTCATACCTCCACCCCACTTGAAGGAGGTGCCCATTTTATCTGTGCACCATTAGAAACTCCAAGAACTTAGTTTGGGTGTATCTAAAGCAGAAACTTCTGTGACAAGAAAGCAAGCACTGAAGACACTTAAGCACTGTTCACTTAAGTTCAGAGAAATTCAGAAAGGTAAGTTCATGTTAAGCCTGAAAGCCCATTTTGCTACCAGCAAGTGATGCAGCTTATTTCTCTATAGGGCACACACCTGCAGCTGTTTCTCTCGTTTCTTCCCCTATAGACATCATATTCTTTCCCAGCCCCCAATTCCAAACTCCCCTCCTTGAAAAGCATTTGCATGAATTAAGTAGTGTGACATTAATATCAGATACCCTGAGCAATGAGTGGAACTAGAGAGATCAAGGAGAGGGAAGGAAGGGAAAAATGTTTTGCCTGCCAACATTCAAGGCATTTTCCATGTGACAGATTGCCCATCTGTGTGCTCTAGGAGGCCTGCAACTTGCAAAGGACCATAAACATGATCCACATCCAGGCAGAGCTTTTCATGAGTAAATCTGGCATATAAGGTATTTTATGAACTACTATGCACTGGAGACTTGGCCGATACAAGCCTTTCATTTTACAAAGTCAATTTTACAATTTGATCCATGGTACCAGTTGAATATCTTCTTTAAACTGCCAAACCACAAGTCAACCTCAATTAGAAAGCTTCATACTTCTCAGTAGTGCTGTTTCTGTAAAACTACTGGGGGAAAGCTACTCTTAAAAGCTCAGAAGAGAAGTAATTTGTAGAAACAAGGATACATGTCAGCTTCCATAGCTTTCAAAACTGCTGTTTCTGATAAAAGCTTCCCAAATCTGCTGTGTATGAAGTCCTCATGAGAAAAAGAGAGAAGAAGGTTAGCCTGAGCTCCCCCACCAGACCACACTGACTTCGCTGAAATTTATGTTCGCTCTTCAAAAATTTAGTGGGACTTCTGCTCAACCATTGCAGTCCCATATGAGACACCCATCACATTGGGCTGAGCAGCAGAAGCCCATCATGAGGCACAGCATGACCCAAGGCCATGCTTAGCAGAGGTCTTTGGAGTTCTTCACTGTCATAAGAAAGTCTGCCAAAGGGATATCTGCAGCACTAAACAAGTTTTATTTTACATTCCTTCTTTATATTTGACTGAAGGGTTACGGCTTTGGCATGAACTGTTCCTTCCCCAGTAATCCCCCTGAAGATGACACAGCTCTGTGTGTGTGTATATATGTATATATATCCAGTATCAGGAAACAACTACCTCAGCACTGCTGATCACCTCTGCACAAGCAGGAAAACAAGTTTTCCCAAGATCAGCAGAGCTAGGACAGCCTGAGTCTACATGGACTTGGATCCTGCTTTGCCTCCTCCAGAATCCCCTGCCACTCCCTGCCACCACTCCTGCAGTGTGTGCAGTCCAAGTGACTGCCCTTCCTATATGGCTAGTGGGTCATCACCCCCAATGCCTGTACCCTTCCCAGGGTGACAGAGATTTTCAGAGGTGACTTGTCACCTAGACAACCATAGGTGAACAAATCAAGGTGAACGTACTCAGATAATTTCTTTCTTAAACACTTTTCATGACATTTGACCCAAAGGGAAAGCAATACCACTGCTGCTTGCACCAGAACCTAAAACCTGAACAGCTGTTGCCTCACCAGTGATCAGCTGCTCACAAGACATGAAAAGGAGCCGTTCATAAACAGCCTCAAGTTAATAACAGGTTTTTTTTAAAAGCTTATTGAATTCCAAACCTTGCTAAGCATTATGAAATTCAAGATCAATTTGCAGATCACATGCAGATAAACATACAAGCATCCACAGCCCTCAGGACAGTAGGTTCCCCAACCACCTCCTTGGCCACCCTGAGCCAAAAGAGAAGCCCTGACCTATTACACAAAGCCAGAGCATGGGGAACTTCAGGCTGATGACTCCTTCCTACCACCTAATGGTGTCAGGACTAAACAAATGTCTCACCCACTGAAACCACTGCCAGTCACAAAGGATTAAGAGCAACCACGAACCTTAACAGAGAAGTTAAGATCAGTGCCACCAAGAGGTTCAGCCCATCCCCTCCTTCCCAAAATGTTCAGCTCTCCTGAGTCTCTCTTGTATCACCTCAATGGAGACAAAGCTCCACGGACCTCAGACTGGAACTTCCTGTGCAAAGAGGTCTCCACTGCCCTATGGCCTCTGCAGAGCGCTCATGTCCTTTTTCACAAGCTGAACTGAAAACTCAAGAATTAGAAGCCAAGCTTTCTGGGTTTCAAAAGTGAATGACAATTGATAAGTAGTAGGAATGATAGGCTAAGGACAGCTCATCATCTACATTATCACCACTTCCCTCCCTTTCCATTTTAACAGACTAAAGACAAAGTTTTGGGCATCTATCCACACACACAACTTACATGAATTACTTCATACAGCAAAGCCCAACACACCCACTTGCATGCTCAGACATCTCTTCTTTGCCAGTGCTCCCCATTATCCAACTGGTGCTCAGCTCAGAACCTCCACCAGCATCACAGGAAAATAAACCCTGGACTTTGACTCACCCTCACAACATAGTTGAATCGCCTGGAATCCAGGATAGCACTGGAGAAGTCAAGCCGGTTGAAGGCTTCTCCCAAGGTGCAGTAACCATGGCGCTGAGAAGAAAAAACACTCCGGGTCATGTTTTGGCAGACTTTACTCCAGGCAGCACCAGGTAGACGTGACCCCGGGCAACTCAATTTAGCAAGCTGATGGGTACAAACCATGGGAGCAGCTCATAGCCAGAGGAGGCAGGCCTGGCCCCCACTGAGCCGCACTCACTGACATCAAGAGTGGGCATGGCCCAATGTAGATTATGGTAGTTTCCCAAGAGAGACCCAAGCTCTGCTCGTGACCCATGAATTTACGTGTGAGAATGAGCCACACATTCCTGGGGTTCAATATATAGTGTGAGCTCAGAGCAGTCTCGTACAGCCACTTCTCTCCATGAGTGCAAGCGAGCCGTTGTGATGAATTCCAATGATTTTCCATGTCAGGACTGTACTGGGTGAAAGCCAAGAACAGTATTATGGCTTGGCCTGCAAATGGCTGTTTTTTTTAAATGAGGGAAGCAAACAAGTCATATTTTAAACACATGTACAAAGCCTTGTACATCAAGCCCTGGATCCCTGATAGGGGCTTAAAATCATTACTGACATTCCAGCCACAAGCCAGATCTTCCACTTATCTCTGAAGAGCTTCTGCTGATTTATATCAGCACAGGATCTTCCACTGCTTGTAAAAATTAGTAGAAAAGAGAACAAAGAACCTATAGAGGCACTCACCTCTTTTGTGCTTCCCTTGTGAACATAGATCCACTTCTCCTGGTGGAAATCTGTTTGGACAAAGACATTTTGCTCTGTTAATCTTCCAGCTCAGAGAGCTGTATCTCTGCTCTGCTCGTAAGATTCACTGTTTTTTTCAGTACAAATTCAGTTATTTTGTTTACACCGCCACACTTGAAACCAAATCTAGCAACTTGCTGAGCTGCTTTGTTTCTATACAGCTTCATTTGAGACTGTAGCCCTAAGCCTTAGAAAGGGCTTCTGTTTCATTGACACAGCTCAAGACTGTAAATGTTTAATCTGCCAGCCACAGATATACCATAGCACCTCCTCTTCTTTGGTCCCAGACAGTAAGTGTGGCTGACAGCCAGGTTTTGTTGTTATTGATTTTATTAACTATTTATTACCTTGGTTACAGGCTTGGGATTGTATGTCAAAATTGAAGTTGAGCAAAAATGTCATGAGACACCAGGCATGTAAGAGAGAGCTTTTAGCAGTGAGGTCAGGCTCAGAGGAGCATGCTTATGCTTGCAGCTAACTTCCTAAAAAAGAAAAAACTATGTGGGACCAAAATTTTCCTATTTCTAATTGCCTTCCCTTCCCTAAGAATGGGAGTTGTCCCATCCATTCCCCAAAATAACTTCTCAATACCCAGCACACACTAACTCTGTTTGCAGAAGAGCCTGTACTATAAGCAGTTAGGCTGCTCAATCCTTCTCCCACTCCATTTTCACATGGGCTTTTGACCCTACTTCCACCACACACTGGCAATTTAACAGCTAGTATAAAACAAATTCTCCTCCGCATCCTGCAGGACTCCTTTCCATAAAGAAAATATTGAGCTCCTAGAGCATCCTGTAAATTAATGAACTGAGGCTATGGAATGTACTCCTGCCTGGTACTGTAAGTCCAAGGACAGACCCAGTCTCAGTTACAGGCATGCTGACCCTGCATCAAGCCCTTTTTAATGGTAGGTCACAGCAGAATTCAGCCAAAAACAGTCACGGTAACATTGTTTGTTCAGAGAACTGAATACACTGAGGGGCCAACTTTTGGCAATAGTTGCCAAAATCTTGGGGGATGCACAATGAGTTAATGGCAGTGTGAGAATTGTAACTCATTTCCTCTGGGTATGTTTACATTCATAGCCTTCACATGTAGCCAGTACCTATCTTGCAATCAGCCCAACACAGACCTTGCTGTCCCTGCAGGCTCCCCTAGGTCCTCCCCCAGTGCCCCATCGGAGACCCCGGCTGCTCGCTGTGTGTACAGAAAGATTTCAAGCCTTCTATTGTTTTGAGTGAGCTGAAATCTTATTTCATTTTTCATGCACTCTGCACACAGAGATAGGATCAAAGCTTACATTCAGGCTTGTAGCCTCCAGTAATGTAGATTAGTGCTCAACATACATATGGAAGGAAGAATAAATTTAGCCTGTTGTGCACAAGGAAGTCTACAGGGGGAAAAAACTGGAACTGGTTCACTTGAATGTACCATAGGAAAAAATTACCCTTCTGACAAACAAATGACAAAAAATCTGAACACAACAAGCACAACTCCTCAGAACAGGGATTACTAACGGGGGCATAAATCTTCATGTTACACTGTATCCAAGTTTTCTACTTAGGTCAAACATGGGCGCAAAGCCCTTCGAGACTCTAGAAGGCTCTTCATGCACTGTGCAGAAATAATAGATGTGAAGCATTTTCCATTCTTCTGCAGCAACTTTTGTTTAAAATGAAGTCCAAAAAGATGTCTTACATTGAGTCTTGGCTTTGTTATTCAGCAGGTCTTTTTTTCTCTTCTTGGCAGCAACATCATAGTTTATGGTGTTGAAGAGATTCTCTTTGTTGTGATCATCTTTTTTACAAAAGCTGTGAATGACACAAAGCAAGGGTTCTGTTTATTTCTGCAGTCTGTTGAACACTATGTTTCCTGCAAGGAGAGAAAATACACAGGTTTTTATTGTGGCCTCCAAAGCTGTCTCCTTCCAGGCTGCCCCTGAGAAGTAGTCTGCACAGTTTTAGCATCCAGTAATGGTATTTGTAAAGGAACCTCTGGTGCCTCAACTCTGGGCTAGCCAAGATACCTGTGACAGGAGCAAGTAACACAGATTGCACAGTTAGTGCTGGGACACTGCTGAGCAATGTTCTTTTCCACTCTGTAACCTGTTTCTATCCTTAAGTAACACCATATCCTCCTAGCGTAGGTAGCAGATTGCTCTGAGCCAGTCAGACTGCTACAGAAGGACATATTTAGACATCCTTGAGGACATACATATGCACTCAAAATATTTAGTAACAAAAGAGTTCCTACAAAATACTGTTTCTCTGCTCTGCTTATAATATTCACTGTCTTTTAGTACAAATTAAATTATTTTGTTTACACCACTATACTTGAAACCAAATCTTACAGCTCACAGGAAAAGCTTAGCTGAGGTTCAGACTTATCTAGTGGTTTTCCAGACCCTGCATAGTAGTGACTACACAAGTTAACAGCTAGGATCTCTTGTCCAAGACTGGCCATTGCTTGCTTCTGCTGGAGCTCTGCTGTAACTGTATTATTAGTGAAGGGAGCTATAACCCCTTATTTCCTTCAAGGGCAATGAAAGGCTATCTATAAAGAGGCTGTTCATCAACATCCCCACATTCTGCAGACCTGCAAATCAGCAGATCCAAGCCACAACGCAAAACTGAGAAGCCCCTGGGCAGCCAC
Organism: Oriolus oriolus; assembly: GCA_013400235.1. Taxonomy (NCBI): domain Eukaryota; kingdom Metazoa; phylum Chordata; class Aves; order Passeriformes; family Corvidae; genus Oriolus; species Oriolus oriolus. The sequence continues at coordinate 1,627,312 of VXBT01013021.1, read as the reverse complement.
AGAGCTGCTGCAGAGATCCCTTGGGGGTGGCAAGGGAGGGCAGCACCCACCAGGGGCTCTCAGCAGAGGCCCCAGCACACAGCCTGCTGCCCAGAGCTGCGGGATGCCTTGCAGGTGCCAGGGAGAAGACAGGCCATGCATTCAGGAGAACAAAACAGAGCTGCCCCCACTGCTCTAGCAGCTCACAAGGGATGAAATGTGGCTGTCTGCAGGCCTAAACTCAAAGAAAGGTCCCAGACACCTCGCTGCATCTCTCAGCTGCTGTGGCTCAGACAGCCCTGGAGCTCTGACAGGTGCCAAAATATGCTGCTCCTGCTTGCACCCCTGGGCAAGCTTCCTCTGCAACAGCCACGAGGACCCTTATGCAGCCAGGAGGCTTCCTGTACAGGCCATGTGTTTACGCTGCTTAGTCTCAAACAAAACCCAAACAGGAGCACCATACCAAACACACCTCTGACAGCTATTCATCACAGTCTCCTGCAAAGGAATGAAACCTGTAGGACAAGGCTTCTTGTTTCCCCTGTTCACTGGATGTCTGCATGGCCACACCACTAAGCATATGCAAAAGTCAAGTGACCAAGTCAGAGTTTCAGCCCCAAGCAAGAACCCAGATCCCCCCCGGCATGATCCAGATGGATGCTCTGGTTTGGCACCTGCACACGGCCCTAGAGGCGGAAGAAACCTCTCCCAGTTTCGGAACACCATGACTCCTGGCTTCCCCTTCCTACTCCACATCCCCCTTGCAGGGCATCTGAGCTGTAGAGAAGGCACCACCACAACACTGTGGAAGGGGAAGAGCAGCAGCATTGCAGGTGGACAATATTCGCAGAAAACAACAGTTTGGGGAACCCAACACTTCTGCCAGCTGCAGCTTGCTCAGAATCACCTAAACCTGAAAGCAGAACATCTCAGCTGCTCATGTACCCCATCTATGCTGCTTTCTGTTGCAGAGACCAAAACCTGAGAACACATTATGGCATTAACGAAGAAGTTGTTTTGGGATATCCAAGCTCATGTTTTATCATGGTAGCACAAAATCAATAGGGGGTCAGGTTAACACACCCCATGCAGTGGCAGGATCTGAGCCCAAGAGCACAAGATGGATCTGCTTTAAATCTCACACGTCAACAGCACACCCTTGCCTGTTGACTTCCTACTGAATGACTCTGTAATCTGAAACCACCATAACAGCAGCAGTGGACAAACTCCAGCATGGGAGGCAGATTGTTTCCCTGTTTATGTACTGCCAGGTTTCCACACACTTCTCCAGGGCATCTTGGCAGGTTGAACAGTTGGGCACCTGGACCTGGCACTGCAAGGACCTCAGCCCGGGGCCAATATGTCACCTCCTTGCTTTTAAATGGGAAAAGGAATGTATAAACCATGCTAAACCCAGTATTCCCGACACACTACCATCAACCAGACATCTTTTTACCTATTTACTAATTACAAACCTAAACTTGATTTTTATTTACAGCTTGCGTGAAAGACAGCAGGAGATACCTGCTACATAAGCCTCCTTGCACAATAACACCTCAGCAGTGGCTCACAGCAAATCCCTGCTTACTCCAAGTCCCTTTGTCACGGGCATTCCTGACCCATCCCTAGGCCCAGTGGCAGCAACCCCAACCCTGGCAGCACACAGTTGAGGAGAAGATGCAGCTCTGTGAGAAAAGTTTGGTTTTGACAGGAGCGATCTGGCCCGAGCCCACGACACCCACGCGCTGCAAAAGCTTCCTGCCCGCACCATCTTGGGGGTTTGTTGATGTTTTGCAGCCAGATTAGTCAAGCAGCACGTAAGGTACATTACTCATGGCCTGAGGAGGATTTATGGCTTCAGACACATCATCCTTCCCAGCCCGAGAGCGGGAAGCTCCAAGCAAGGTTGTTTTTTTTTGGGGGGGAGGGTGGGCAGCCATCTCCAGGGCCCCCAGGAGACGTCCGGCGATGCTCCCCGGGGGCAAAGCCCTCTGGCCGCTGGGCAGGTTTCATCTTTTCCTCAATTTTTCGCCGCATTCCGTAGCCGTAAGGACGGCCCGGCCGCCTGGGGAGGAACAGCCTCCATAGTGATGTGGGGACCCCGCCGGGGGCTGAGTGACCCCCGTTCGGGGCTCCCTTTAGGCCCGGAGGGGCCGCCGAGCCCTTCTGCCGGCGGGGCCGGAGCCACCCACACAACGACCCCGCTCCGCCGACACGGGGCCGTCCCCTGAGCCGGCCCGAGGCGAGGGGCCCCGTCCGCCCCTCACAGCTGCCACCCCCCCGCACCCGCACCGCGCCCCCTGGCGGCACCGCCGGCAGCGGGGCCGGACCGAGCCGCCG